>VDFB02057302.1:0-25509 GCA_007258455.2 Sequoia sempervirens
CTCAAACAGTTTAAGAAAAGGGGTTGTGGTAGGAAATGCAGATGTAAAAGGTGTTCTCGGACAAAACATCATGAAGGAGAATACACTTTTAGACGCAACAAGCATGGTAAATATGGACACAAAAAGAAATATAGAGCAGTTCCCTATAAAAGAAGAAAATTCCATAACACGCCTCTGTATTTGCTACGAAAAAAGAACTAATAAGGTCCCCAAAGGAATTAAGTGCTTTATTTGTAAAGGACCTCATTATGCTACTAACTTTCCTAAGAAATTAAATCATGGCACAAAGATTTATGCAATGTTTGAACAAGATAACCCAGGATGGGAAGTTGTTGATAGTAGCAATATTACAAAATTACAAGATCTGTATGAATTAGTTGAAGTTGTTCCTGATTATAGTTTCATGTTAAAATTTAGAGATATAAAGGATCGTCATAAACATATGCAGAATTTGTCTGACCCTGAATCAGAGAGCTCAGACCCAGATGAGGATTTTCTAACCTCACTTCTTAAGAATACTCTACAAGATCTCAAGGTTCAGATTCAGATTGAAAAATCCAAAGATCCTTACAAAATGGCAGGAACAAAGGAAGAAAGAAAGAGAGCTGTCCACCAACACTTGGCAAAGCTGAAAACCTTAGAGTCAGATAAGACTGAGGTAGAAAAGTAGCTTAAATTACAGAAAAAACCTTCAAAAGGGGTTGAAAAAGAAATAGATCATGGATACAAGATCCCTCCATGGCAGAGAAAAGGAAAAGAAAAATCTTCTTCGAAATCGAAAGCTTCTGACCTTGACACTAATGTCATTGCAATCTTTAAGAAATTTGATTTACTAATGAATGATGTTGCAGATTTAAAAAGATTGCTCAAAACTCAGCACAAAGAAATAAGAAATCTCTCTGCTAAAGTGGGAGAAATTAAAGATATTTTATTCAAAGTAGACAAACAAGCTGAGTCTGAAAAGAATCTAGTTTAGAAGAAGAATTAGAAGCCATTAGTAGCAGCAATAGCCTTATTGATAAAACAAGGGAAAAGTCATGCTCTCTTTTACTTGCAAACAATGGTAATTATATCAGAATTAATTTCCATTTTCCGGGATTCAAAAAGATTCCCCTAGATGCATTTGTGGATACAGGTTCTTCAAGAGCATTGGCTAAAACCAATGCCATTCCTCCCCAATTTTGGAAAGAAAGACCTGATCTTCCACATAGTTATGCAATAAATGGAGAAAGGATTCAGATGGGAAGGTATGCACAAGATGTCCACATAGAAATTATGGGTAAAATATTCATCACTAATTTTATTGAGTACAATGATTTAGAGGATGATATTCTATTAGGTTTTCTGTTTCTAACCAAATATGAGCCACTTCAGTTCTGGAAACATAAGATCTCTTTGAGACATGAAGACAGACAGATTGAAATCCCTGCACTTAAAATTGTGAATCATAAATTTGAAAATACTGGGAAAAAGAAACAAAAAGAGTCAGTGAAAGAACTAGCAGAAAAGATTCCAGAAGTATTTAGTGAAATTAGACAAAGATTTGAGACAAATTGTTGCAGCATGAACCCTCTACAGTTCTGGTCCCAGGATCATGAAGAATGTGAAATACAAATTAGGCCAGAATGCCAATCAGTCATTCCACATGAGCCAGCCTATCTAATGAGTCCAAAAGAAACAAAAGAAATGGATGAACAGCTGCAAGAACTACTTGATGGGCATTTCATCCGCCCCAGTAAAAGTCCATTTGCATGTCCAGCATTCTTGGTAAATAAAAGAGCAGAACAGGTAAGAGGAAAAAAGAGACTATGTATCAATTACAAACCTCTTAATGACATTATCCTTCCATTTAACTATCCCATACCATTTAGCACTGATTTAATTAGAAGAGCTGCCACTAAGAAGATCTTCTCAAAGTTTGACTGTAAATCAAGATTCTGGCAAATTAAGGTAAAAGAATCAGACAGATACAAGACAGCATTCTCTGTTCCACAAGGATTGTATAAATGGAACGTTATGCCATTTGGTTTATGTATTGCTCCTGCATATTTCCAAAGACGCATGGATCAAGCATTAAGACACCTGAAAGATTTTTGTGCTGTCTATATTGATGATATCCTTATTTTCTCTGATTCAGTTACTGACCATTTGCAGCATCTTGAGGAACTTTATGCAGCCATCAAAAAACATGGGATATGCTTAACAGCTAAAAAGATGGTGATTGGACAAATCCAAATTGATTTCCTTGGTTTACATCTAAATAATGGCAAAATCCAACTTCAGCCACACATCTTACAGAGGATTCGGGAATTCTCAGATATACTACAAGACAAGAAACAACTTCAGAGATTCTTGGGATGTTTAAATTATGTCTCTCCTTTCTATAAAGGTTTAGCTGAAGATCGCCGAGTCATCCAATCTCATCTAAAAGAAGGCAAAGAAGGATGGTCTCTAGAAGCTACAAAGCAGTCCAAAGAATTAAGGCAAAATGCCAATATTTGCCATCCCTGCAAATTCCTACTTCTGATTTACCTTTGTTTTTATACACTGATGCTTCTGACAATACTTGGTCAGTCGTGTTGATACAGGAAGAAGGAAATGGAAAGCAAAATATCTGTGGTTATCGCTCTGGAACTTTCACAAACACAGAAAGCAGATATCATATTTATGAAAAGGAGATACTGGCAGTTAAAAAAGGAATAGAGAAATTCAAGATCTTTCTCAAGCCAGTAAAATTCATAGTAAGAACTGACAGTCAAGCCATGAGAAGCCTGCTTAAAAAGAAACCTAATAAGGATATTGCTCAGGGTAGAATTGCTAGGTGGTATTTTGAATTTCTGAGTTACGATTTTGACATTGAATGGATAAAAGGTGAGAATAATCCATTAGATGATGCCCTGACCAGAGAACTTGCAGGTTCCATATATACTGATCTTGAGTTTAATTCTCCAGATTGGTATAGACCAGATGGTGTTGCCATGTACATGGTAAATTATGGTAATGGAAACATGATCACTCTTCCTACTCTTCCCAAGGAAATAATTATTATTTTGCTGGAATCATATTTCTTGAATAAATGGCTTCAAAATATGCAAAATTTAATTCATTATCATCATGACCAAGGATTAATAGATTCAGATGAAGAAGAAGAATTCAAAGAATCCTTTGGTTTAGCAAGGGCTCCAATCAAGTATTGGTGTGGAAACAATTCTATCCATATCCGCATCAAAGGGTTGTTTGGTATGAACTGGTCAAAACAAAGTAAGATGAATTTGTTAAAAGGACTAAAATTTGGTTTCATCACTCGTATAAGTTTTGATCAGGATACTTTTGAAGAATATGCTGATATTGTTGGCGCTAGATTCAATCCTGATATGGAAGAATTCCTGAATCTATTATACCCACAATTGAGGAGTACAATATATGATTGTATGATTCAATACTTGGTGCATTATCCAAGAACAGGATATCATTTCCCTAGGATTGAATTATATCCTCTTGAAGCCAGATGGAGACCAGAAGTAAAAATTGAAAATATGGAAATCAATCTCAAACCAGCACTCCTTGCCAGAAGAGTTGAATTAGACCAGGCTTATTCTTAGGATTATGTGGTTCAAATTGATTATGCTTTTAACCCCAGAACTGAAGATTGGGTCCGAGCATACCATGAGTTACCAGATCAATTATTAGATCCCATACCATTCTGGTGGCTAGCACATGGGCTTGTCTATGCCGTGATGTCACCCACGTTAAGATGTGACAATAGGATGCAACCCTGTCTTAAAAAGCAAGATCCCTGTAGCCACTTACGGGTATTAAGTGGGCCCTTCTCACTCACAGGTGTCCTAAAAGTGACTTCCTTTCCTTTCACTATGTCAGTGTTTACGGCAGAATGCTTAACAGTTGTCTACTCCATAGTGTGGTAGGTTAGTGGGACGCATGTCAAAAGCATATGGATGGATTCCAAATTAATTGTAAAATGCCATGAGGTAACAAGCTCAGCCTCTCCATTAAATTGTTGAGGATGACTCATTCTTGGAATGAGTTGTCTAGGATTGGAGTCTATTGTTTAGAAAAAGTCCCTAGTTTGCATCTCAGACTTATGCTCTCTCCTACGCCTAGTGTGATTTGGATGATTAGAATCTAAATGCTTGTTGAATGTAACTTGCACATGATATGATTAATAGAAATAGAAATCTTTGTTATTCCACATATTGGTATCAGAGCCTCTTTGCATTTATAGCCTTTATTATTTATGAATACAATGCCTGACATTGGAATGCAAACCCAAGATACATATTCAAGTATTTATTGTTCATCTGGTTTTGGAATCTTTGTCAAAATAGTCTGTGTTATAATCGTTATAGTCTTGGTCATGGTCTGGACTTTGGAAAAAATCTTGCCTCATTAAGTTCTATCAGCCATTTCATGGAAACTTTGGTTCTGAATGAAATTAGCTGTCTCAAGTAGCTGTGGACCCACAGTAAGACCGTAAATCCCATGTTGAAGCAAAAGGACAGGCGTGTGAAGGGTGAGCAGTAAGACGGAAAACGTAGCAGCCAAAGGATTAGCGAAATCAAGTAAGTTCTTATTTCTCCATCATGGCTAGCCAGCGCTCAATGCATGCAAGTTCTCTTTCTTCTATTATCCATAATCACTTTCAAGATAAAGAAGAACTCGTAGATGAAAATGGTAATTTTAAGTTTCCAGATGTTAAGATATCTGATTTATATCCTGAGAAAGGCATAAAGGAAAAAATGATGAATTATGTACGACAATCAAAGATAAATCTTAGGGTTTCTGGTGTTGGTATTTGTCAAGTCTATTTGCCATTCTTACTTCTAGATGACATAAAGAGATGGAAAGAAAAGGGTTTCTTCCATGTGCATTTCTCTTTAGTTGACATAATTTTACATCCACATTTCAACTATGATATAGGAGCAGAATACTTTGCTAGTCTTATAGACACTCGTAGAATCTGGGATCAAGCTATCATAGGCCAATTTCGAGGTCACCTCGTAAAATATTCTAATGAAGAAAAAGGTAGAGATGCTCACATGTCTGTCAGACCCAACTTCACCATAAACCTTGATGACAAATATGTTCAATCTGCATTTTGTCTTTTGTTACAAGTTAAAGGCGTCATCCTACAACCAGATTTTGTGTATGCCACTATAGGTGGTCGATGTGTGTATAGATTACTTAATATTGTTTTTCCTCCTAAATTTTTCACCGAGGTAAGTTATACGGAAGCAAATACAAATGTTGATGACTTTGGTAGACATATTAGTTCAACTGGATTTGATATAGGTTTCCCTGTCATTGAAAAACTCATAAATCAGTCTCAACCAAAGTTCCAAGAACTTCCAACTCCTTCCAGAAGTGTGTTCTCTGAAAAACCCCATACACAAAGTCGTAGGCTTGCCAGCATAGATCTCCAGGCATTACCTAATGAAACATTGTTTG
Organism: Sequoia sempervirens; assembly: GCA_007258455.2. Taxonomy (NCBI): domain Eukaryota; kingdom Viridiplantae; phylum Streptophyta; class Pinopsida; order Cupressales; family Cupressaceae; genus Sequoia; species Sequoia sempervirens. The sequence goes on from VDFB02057302.1 coordinate 5,467, forward strand.
CATAGCTAGAAGCTTTGACTAGTAGACGACCAAGCATGTTCACTCGATCTTATTCCATGTCACATAATTTCCCAAGTACATCTAATAAGCCATATCTTGACTAAAATCCAGAAGAATCAATAGGATCTACCCAATTCCCCATGTACAGGAAACCATCTGTAAATCCATATCCTTCCCGAGCATCTTTGGAAACCCTCTCTGATCTCAACAGTAATCCAGAACTTATGGATAGATTAGCTCAACAGGTAAGCCAAAAGCTTGCCCTAACTCCAAAAATAGAACAAAAACAAGATCAGAAAGGAAAAGGTATCAAACTCACAAAAATGGGAGAGAAAAGTTGCATGATGAAAGAAAAGACACCTAAGTCAAAACTCCCACAGGCTGGATCTGAGAAAAAGAGTAAATATAAGATGGAATTCAATAATCAGGAACAAGAGATTATCAGTTATGAACCAGGTAGATGGCCTACTCCTAAAAATTTCATAGTCATCAATCCTGATCAGAGATTGTGGGGAAAATATGAAGCCAGGCTTCATACAGAGCTGGGAAAGAAACAAAAGAATTCTGAAGCCCAAAGAAATTGGATGGCACAATGGATGATCTATGCACAAGAAAATATAGATGACATGGTTGTAGATATTAGATTTAGTGGTGACCAGGCTTTAGAAACTATAAATAAGATAGAAATAGTCTCTGAAGATCAACAAAAGCATTTTACTGCTATAAAGAATGTTGAACACTATTGTGGAACTTCTCTTACTTGCAAACAATGGTAATTATATCAGAATTAATTTCCATTTTCCAGGATTCAAAAAGATTCCCCTAGATGCATTTGTGGATACAGGTTCTTCAAGATCATTGGCTAAAACCAATGCCATTCCTCCCCAATTTTGGAAAGAAAGACCTGATCTTCCACATAGTTATGCAATAAATGGAGAAAGGATTCAGATGGGAAGGTATGCACAAGATGTCCACATAGAAATTATGGGTAAAATATTCATCACTGATTTTATTGAGTACAATGATTTAGAGGATGATGTTCTGTTAGGTTTTCTGTTTCTAACCAAATATGAGCCACTTCAGTTCTGGAAACATAAGATCTCTTTGAGACATGAAGACGGACAGATTGAAATCCCTGCACTTAAAATTGTGAATCATAAATTTGAAAATACTGGGAAAAAGAGACAAAAAGAGTCAGTGAAAGAACTAGCAGAAAAGATTCCAGAAGTGTTTAGTGAAATTAGACAGAGATTTGAGACAGATTGTTGCAGCATGAACCCTCTACAGTTCTGGTCCCAAGATCATGAAGAATGTGAAATACAGATTAGGCCAGAATGCCAATCAGTCATTCCACATGAGCCAGCCTATCTAATGAGTCCAAAAGAAACAAAAGAAATGGATGAACAGCTGCAAGAACTACTTGATGGGCATTTCATCCGCCCCAGTAAAAGTCCATTTGCATGTCCAGCATTCTTGGTAAATAAAAGAGCAGAACAGGTAAGAGGAAAAAAGAGACTATGTATCAATTACAGACCTCTTAATGACATTATCCTTCCATTTAACTATCCCATACCATTTAGCACTGATTTAATTAGAAGAGCTGCCACTAAGAAGATCTTCTCAAAGTTTGACTGTAAATCAGGATTTTGGCAAATTAAGGTAAAAGAATCAGACAGATACAAGACAACATTCTCTGTTCCACAAGGATTGTATGAATGGAACGTTATGCCATTTGGTTTATGTACTACTCCTGCATATTTCCAAAGACGCATGGATCAAGCATTAAGACACCTGAAAGATTTTTGTGCTGTCTATATTGATGATATCCTTATTTTCTCTGATTCAATCATCTTCCCATAATAGGCATATGTTTCTAGCATGATGTCGAACCCAACTTTGTGATCTTTGCATGGTATAGTATCTCGCAATCCCATGAATTCCAAGAGAGCCTCATCATTTTTGAATGTGTCCAAAATTGGTGGTCCTCGTTGGTCATAATCAATGAGTTGGGGATAGACTAAGTTTAGCTCATGGGTTTGGTTGTTTGACTCAAAAGATAGGGTATTAATCATGAGAAGGGAGGAATCCTTGAATAACATGGGTGAGTCAGTTATAATGTCCTCACCACACACATCGTTTATGTCAAAAGTATAGTTGTCTAAGGGAAAACCTATGGATACTGGCAATTGAGAAGCTTTGAATTTTCTAACCAGGGCACCCTTGCCAAGTATGGTTATTTTTGGCACCGTACATCCAAGGCCAAGATTTCTTATACGTATCTTAGCAACAATAGGTTCTAACAGGTCATTGTCATTTTTCTTGAGTTTCTTATTCCTATTGTAGCCCATGCTAAGCACCATTTGTAGTCCTTTGTTGCTATCATCCATGGGAAGATTAGGCATGGGCCTTTTATCTTGGTATATGAGACTTGATATGTCCTTTTCATCTACTACTTCTCAACTTAGATCTCCCCAACATATGAATCTAGAGGGGTCTACTTTGAAGGTTTGGGATGATGTTTCAATCAGTTGGAGCTTCCTGCAAGACCTAGGAGATTGAGGTATCTCTCCTATTACAAAAGAAATTTTCTTTATTTTGTAATCCCCACACCCATTATCCTGGATAATGACTTTGATTTTAGAGATGTTGGGAATGGTGGGTGTCTTTTTCTTGAAAGTGTAGGCTAAATTAGTTAGGTCTACATATGGAGTTGTAGGGCCTTCATCATTCTTTGGTACTTGGGGAATTTTTTAGTACTTTTCTTCCAAGTTCTTGCAATAATAAAAGGGCTTGGGATCACCATGGACCATGACCTCTTGATTTTGATAGGGAAATTTGATGCATTGATGGAAGGTGGATGTGAAAACTTGCATCCCATGGAGCCATGGACACACCTAGAGGATGTTATAATGAAATTCAAGGTCAAGGACTTGAAATGTGGTTTCCATGATGGCTAGCCCTACTTGAATAAGGAGTTGAATAGTGCCTTGAGACACTCTTTCTTGATCATCATATGCTCTGATTGTAATACCTTTACCTTTTTCAATGGCATCGTCAAAGAATCCCAAATTCTTTATTAGCTTGATTGAACAAATATTTAGACCTTCACCCCCATCCACCAAGACCCTTCTGAATTTATTTTTATGAACCAGGACATCTAAATGGAGTGTGCGGTTATGAGATGGTTGTGTTGGGAAGTCTTGATCAGAAACTGTTAGGAAATGTGGGGTGGTGATGTGTCTAACCATAGATTGGAACTGGTTAGCATCAAGATCCATGGAGATGGTGGATGCAGCCAATGCTTCATCTAGGACTTTCCTATGTGCGAGTGAGATCTTTAGCAACTCCATGATGGAGATCTAAGAAGGGGTTCTTTTCAGCTGGTCCAAGACATTGTAGCCATTGGGAACTGATTTTGGATTTTGGAATTGGCTCCTTTAACATTAACAATAGTGATCCATTTATCTAGGGATGTGACCACATGATCGTGAACATGGTTTGCATTGCTATATTTTGTCTTTCCATGGTTATTCCCTTTATTGTGATCTGGAATGGGATTCATGCATATCTTAAGGTATTGATTTCTAGCAGTTTGTTCAATTTTTATGATTTTGCCATCGATAAGGTCTTGGATCAAAAAATTTAGTCTCATGCAACTGGTCGTTGTGTATCCCTTAATTTTATGAAAATCACAGGTGATTTTCATTGTACCATGGTGGTTTCACCTGGGGCTCTTGATAATTCTTGTAAATGGGGATTTTAATGATATTTTCTTGTACCATTTTCTTCATGAAAAATTTGATTGATTCCCCAAGGGTTGTGTATTTTCATTTGAGGGGATATTGTTTGTTTCACGGGGGTGGTGCCCCTTGACTATTCAGATTATTAACCATTTGATTACTGGGTTGTTGTGATATCATGTTGGCCTATGTATTATTTTGATTGTTTCCTTATGGTTGTTGGTATGATTGTGTGTTTTATTTTGGGGCACTGATTATGACCTTGGCATCAACCACACCATCATTAGTGACACTTTTTGTTCTTTTCCTACATTTGAGGTTTCTCATTGCAACTGGTTGATGGGAGGTTGTCTTGATATGTGGGTGTCCCCTATTATGCAATAAGGGATTTTTTGATGTTGAGCACCTTGGAGATCAAATGGTCATATGTGGTGATGCATTGCATCTTTAGATGGAAGGACAAGGTTTTCTCAATATTGGCAATGATAGTGCAGATTTTTTGTTCTTTTGGCATAGTCCATTTGCTCCTGTTGGCCTTGGATCGCCATCATTGTAAGAAGGATGCAAATTTTTCCCCCTTAACTTGTTTGAGTGTAGATAGTTTCTATAGACTCACATCCATACCTATGTTGAATGTGTAGTATTTTATGAATGCATCTACAATCTCTTAGAACTTTTTGATTCCAAGAGGAAGATGAGAGAACTATTCCATTTATGGTCCAACCAAATTTCAAGGGAATAGTCACATTAGATATGTGTTGTTGTATGCAACTTCCATGCAATGTACCTTAAATTCCTTGATATGATCTTCAAGATTACCCATCCCACAATATTTTTCAAATTTAGGGATTTCAAACCCTTTTGGGAATGACACCATACAAGACTTCTGTCAAATGGATAGGGGCACAAATTACTTGGTTTTTTCATTATCTTCCCATATTGGAGGTCTAGCACTTGTAAAAGTAATTTTATTTGTTTCGTCACATCATTTTGTGATCGAGAGGTGGGGTGAACATGTTTTGAGGTGGTTTGATCATTTGAGTGATGGGTGGAGTGTTTTCCATGTTTGTGGGAGGTTGTTGCAAGCTTTGTTATGTGATAAATGATTGTTGATTTGCTTGCAATTGTTGTTGTGCCAACAAATTTTGTTGTTGGTCTTGCTATTGTTGTGCCAACAATGCTTGTTGTTGGTCTTGTTGTTGTTGTGCCAATAATGCTTGTTGTTGGACTAATAGTTGGGATGCTTCTTGTTGCGTTTGGTATTGTTGCAAAGCTTGTTGATATGCTTATTGTTGAGCTACTTGGTATTGTGCTTGCTAAGCTTGATATTGGGCTTGTGCCTAAGCTTGAGCTTGTTGGGTGACTTGTGTAGCCTGTGCAACCTGGGTAGCCTATGCAGCATGTGCAGCTTGTGCAGCTTGAGTTGCTTGTGTAGCTTGGGAATCTTGGGTGGCCTTTTGTTGTTGCAACAAAGCGTGAGCTTGGTTAGCTTGTTGTGCTTGTTGTGTAGCTTGTTGTTCCTACATTTGTTGAGAATCTTATTGTGAAAATTGTGTGGTTTGTTGTGCTTGAAACTGCTAAAGTGCTTTTTGGTAGGCTTGTTGAGCTACTTGCAATGTGATGTTTTATTGGTTTTCCATATTTGGTCTTGGCAGTGGAGGTGGAGGATTCAAAATGGTGTGATGTTGTGATGGGGGTTTGTTGAGGTATTGTTGGATTGATTATAGTATTTTGTGTGGTAGATGGTGTGATTGATATGCTAGGTCCTTGGGAGACCACGTTGATAGATGGTGCAGTGATTGATTGGGTTGTTTGGATTGGTGTCACCTGGTGTTGTGATATCAACATGTTTGGATGATTTGGTATGTTGGTGTGATTTATGATTGGAGGATTGTTTTGATTTTTTTAATTGAGGATTGGTAAAGGGGGTTTCCCTAAACTGATGATGGGTGTGGATGTTAGTGGTAGTGGTGGGAAAAAGGGTGGTGTGTTTCCTTGAGAAGATGGTGATGATGAGGGATCAAAGATGCCCCTTGGTCCAAATATCCCACCTTCTCCTTGTGAGGTCATAGGGAAAGAGACTTGCGAGTTAATGGGATATGTCAGTGTTGCAGAGAAATGGGATAGATTGTTGGTGTCATGAAAGACAAGTGAAACGCATAGGTGTTTTGGATCTAATGGGACAGATTGACCCAAGATGTTTTTTTCATCTGAGTCTTGGTTGTTTACAAGGGGATGTGTTTGAAGAGCATGAAGTAATGAACTCCCCTTGGTAACTATGGGTTGACTTGGAGCATGAGATGAAATTGGTTGTGGGATGGGTTGAGTGATGGTTTGGAATGAAGGTGTGAATGAGACTAGGGGAATAATCCCGAGAGTTTTCTCTGCAATAGTTCTTACATCATAGTCGGAAGGGCGTTTATATCCTTCCTTTTATAATTATAATATGTATTGTGAAGGATTGAGTCTCATCATGTGGCATTGAAAATTTTGTGATTTTTGGGGTTTTGGACCATTTCTATTATTTCATCTTTAGTCATCCCTAAAACATTGTCAATGATATCCTCCACTTGGCAACCTCCCTCTTGAAGATCTTGTGGAAGTTGAGGAAGGTTGGGCAGGGGATTGCTAGATCCAATGGGATTGATTTTAGGTGCAATTTGACTCAAATCACTTGAAGTGGATGCTTTTTTGTTTGTTTCCATGTTCTTCTTGTGTTGAGATCTAGTTTGGACCATAAAATAAGGATCAATTATTAGGAATGTGGGAGGTGAACCTCTAACTCCTTGGATTGATCTAAAATTTAGGTACAAAAAATAAAATCTAAGATATTAAGGATCAAAGGATGGTGAGTAGATAATGAAATATGGGTGATTGTGAATGATTAAACTCTTTAGGAACCTTGAAGGAGATACTAGACTTTAGGACTTCTGGATTTTTGATCTTGGATTTGATTTTGGATTTTTATTTTGGATGTTGATTTTGACTTGGTTTGGATTTGATTTTTATTTGATTTGTATTTGATTTGTATTTGATAATGAACACATAAACTCCAAGAGGTTACATGTTATCTTGGAATAAAATTTTCCACAAAGTGATAATTTAACTGTGTATGAAGAAGGATGTATCCACACACACTTAGTCAAACAAGATGATTTTGATTTGATTCAAAGGATTTTTCCAAAGTCTAGTATGAAGGATTTTTCCAATATTTCTAAGAGTTTTTTGTGAGATGTATTTTGATTTTGATGTTTGAGGATGGATGAAGGTGTTTGATTTTGATCCTAAGAGACTTAGAGAGACTTTTGTTTACAAGACCTAGGTATTGAAGAACATACTACACTTCCTATGTGAGAAACTCAAACCTTTGAAAAAGTCTTGGATTTTGTAAATAGTAAAATGAATACAAATTGGGATTGTTCTTTGAAGCACATTTGTAGAAATTGAAGACCAATCTTTCTTTAAATTCGTAAAGTGTTGAAAGATGTTTCTTGAGAGTTCTTGGAATAAGACCTTTGGACTTTGGTTTTTGGATTTTTATCTTTCGGGAAATCATTTGGAAAAACACATGTGTGGGGTCCAATTGTTTCTTATCTTTGCTTAATGAGTTCCTTTTACCAAAAACACTTTCTTGCTTAGCTTTTGAACTAAATTTCTAATGTCTTAATTTTTTTTCATCCCACAAGGTCCATTATGTGGAAATCAAGGAAATCAAGGAAAGCAATAGCACTTGAATTTTTTCAAAGGTATTTGCTTCCTCTAAAGGGTTTGAAATTTGATGATCATGGTTGAATGTTTTTTTTTCAATGTTTTAGATCCAAGCAAAGTGTTTTGATCCCAAAATGATGCACAACCCTAGGATAGAAAGAGATAATATTTGTTGAATCCCCACTTGGATAAAATAGTTGTGCTTATTCAAAGCAGATGACTAGAAGCTTGACCACACTAGCTCCCCTCCACAACACACACTTCTTCGATCAACCAAGCTTTAGTTCTAATGAATCTCCAATGATGAAATTTTCATCTCTACAAAGAACTACAAAACTATGGGGTTGCTTCAGAGGTTCGACCTCTTGCACCAACAAATAGAAAGGGATTTTGGCTTCTACACAAATTGGTTCTTAGTCAGGGTGATTGAGGACATGGCACTTTGCAAGCATCCATCAATCCACTAAAAGCTTTAATCAAACCTTCTAGGGGAACTTATACTTTTTACGGTAGTACTCCATTCTAAAAGACACTGTATGGCTAAGGCCTACATACCATGAGGATTTCACAATTTAGTCTTATCCATTTGTATATTGGCCTGAGTGAAAAACTTGTTGGACTCTCCTTCGAATTCATCTTAGGCAGGCCCCTCTAAAGGTAAACAATAGCGAGCAAGAACATCCTTAGTCCGATCAATATTTATTTGTGAGAACAAAGAGAGAACACATGCGATATACTTAACTCACACTAGTAAGATTTTGTTCAATTTTACAAGCTCAAATTGAAGTGTGGAGGAAATCTTTTAGACAACTTAATATCACCAAAAGACTTTTAATTCTCAAGATCGTCATGAAGCATGAGAGAAGTGCATACACCTTTTAAATGATATTAACTTGTTAAAACAATTACAAAACACAAAAGACATGTTCATTTTAACTTCAAAAAGTAGTAATGGATTCTTTTTTATAGCACCAAGATGAAATATTTGGAGTTGTTTGTTCAATTCTTAAATCCAAAAACCAACTCTAGTAACTTTCTAATGTTCTTTTTAACCCTTTTATTGTTCTTTTTAAAACCCAAACAAAATTTATTTGAGTCCTAAAACTGAAGATAACAAAATCCTTAAGAATGGGGTTATAATTTCTCCCAAAGTGTTTAAAAACACTTGATACAATCATATGATAATGCCATAATAAGCCTTGTTTTCATTTCCTCCTTTCCTTCTTAATCACTTCAACCTACAAAAATTGATTAGCCTACAAAAAATAGAGCAACAAACAGGTTAGAAGTCAAAGGTGATCAATATAAAAAAGTGCAGGTCAAAATAAAACTAAAAAATGACCTTTTACCCAACTCCAGCATCACAATCCACGGAGGTGTCACTATTTGAAGAAATCAACGTCACTTTGGTGAGGTCATTGTTTCTCTATGGAAAACTAAAGACCGCGATTGCATCACAATTTCTCTTCAATGTCACACTTTGGAGTTTGACCAGTCTGGCCTTAGAAGAATGACTATAGCATTTCTCTTTGAAGTAGAAGCAACATCGCTATATAGCGACGTTGGACTAATAGTGTCATGTTTTGACCTTCTCGGCATTGTTGTTTCCTAAAGACACAAATTTTTTTAAAAATAGTGGAATTAAAAAACAAAACATGTTAATTTTGAAAAGTGTTCCCTCCTAGTGCCAAAATGTGAATGGTTGGTCTACACCTGCTCAAACATGATCAAAAAATTGAATTTTAGTCAATAAACACATCTAAAACAATCATTCACCATGCAATTTGTTCAAATTCCAAGAACAAGAAACAAAGTGAAATTAGTCAAATGAAATCTACTAAATCTTGCTCAAAACATTCAAACCCTCATCCCATGGGGGAATTGTTGCTACTTTGATGTGGAAAGTAGCCCTTTCCCAATTCCTTGATGAACTTTGATGAACTTTGATGAATATTGTGTTCTCCTTGATGAAAATTGACCATAACCTATCAAAGATGGATGAAAACTATGAAAATGGTGGATGCAATATGGATGAACTTGCTCAAAGATTTGTAGATAGTAATCTTTCCTCAAGTTGTGGATCCAAAATCAATAGAAGAGCTCTCCATTTATAGGAAATAAGGATGGAGGAATGAGAAACATGAAGGATGTTGGATTAAATATGAACCAATAACAATGTGCCACTTGTCAACATGCTATTGAAGAGAGGTGGAGCACATTTTGATCAATGTGAAAATAAATGCAATTAGGTGGAAATTTGAAATTCAAAAGATGGCTTGTGGAGGAAGAGTTGAAAGGTGAGTTAATGCCACTTGGCTCAAGAAAAAGAACATGTAAGAGACTTAAATGCCATGTTGGAGGACAAGTCCTTTTGGGAGGAAGATGTCAAATTAAGGGAATATTCCAAAGAGGTTCCATTTTGAATGGAAAATAGAAGAATAATAAATCAAATAAATTGTTTTATATGTGCAAGTTGCAAAATCTAGAGGATTTGATGGATTAGTGTTAGATTTGATTAGGATTTAATTAACATAAGTTGGAAATTAGTTGATATGAAATTTGATTTAAATTTTTAGATTTTTAGATTTATTTAAATCAAATGAGAGGAATATTGAGATATTAGATTTAATCAAATAAAGTTTAATTTATTCAATTAAAAGGAGATGACATTAGATTTAATCAAATAAAGATTAATTTATTCAATTAAAAGAGATTACATTAGATTTAATCAAACAAAGTTAATTTATTCAATTAAAAGAGATGGAATTAGATTTTAATTAATTAAAATGATTTATTTATTTAAAAGAAGAATGTCAGGATTTGATTAGATAAAAAAAATTTGTTTAACCAAAGAGGAATTATGATTTTAATCAAATAAAGTTGTTTTATTTAATTAAAAGTGGAATTATGATGAATTAATTAAGGATTATTCAATTAATTGGTTAGTAAAGAAGTGATTCAGGACAAACTGGTGTTAGTAAATCAGGATCCAGTGCACGATGTCAATCAATATAATTTGAACATCTACACAACCTCATAAGGGTCAAACCAAAAAGCCTCTTGATATCACTTTTCCACAACAAGACATAATCAAACATGCACTCAATGGTCCTCTTTACATGGTTGGAAGATCAATAGCAAGCCTACTAATGGGATATTAATTCATCTTGTCTGTGTAGAGAATGTGATAATTAAAAAATTCCTATTTGTGCATTAACTTTCTCAAGATACTTATGAAAAATAAAAAGCATGGATTAAGACACATAATGGCTTTGCTTTCCCTATGATAGGTTTGATAACTTTTCCTTTGAAATTTGGATCGAAACAATTGAAAGACTCATTTTCCATCATCCCATCCTTAGATCAATTTTATGTGAAGTTAGGAAATTCGTGGCTTCGCTCCATGAATGTCGTCCATTCAATTGTGCATAAATGTTTAAATTTCCATTTGGAAATGAGATCATTACTATAAGCTATAGTGGCTTTCATCCAGTGTCTTCCTGTGGGAACTTCTCATTGGATTTATTTTGGCCTAAACTTATAGAATCATGAGGACTTCTTTTTCAAATCCTATACAAAATTTAAGGAAAAATGTATAGAAGAAATTTTCCTTCGTAACATGCCTCAACCTACCATTGATGAAAATAAGATTGGACCAAAAGTCCTTCCAAACATGCAAGACAATCCACCTATAGAGCCTTTACCTATTTCTTACAAGAGACCAAGGTACATGAGCCTTGTTGTGCCTCCTAAAGTTAAACAGGTTTATGAAGCTAAAGAGACAGTGGTTGAACAATCCCCATGATTCCTTTCATTCTTCCCTTGAAAGAATAAAATAAAACTATGGTTGAAAAACCCACTCCTACACAATCACAACTTGAAAATCAAACAAGAAGAAACCAAAATGCTAGAGAGTGTAGGTGTAGATGTCGTGCTATTGCATGTCCCTTAAAAACTCAAGATACATCTACAACTCAAGAAAAGCATGATGATTCTACACCTTTATTGCCAAAGCACAAACACAAACAACAAACCTCTATGTATATTATCATTAGACTTCCTATTGTGATAAACTTGGATGATGATTATGAAACTACTATGATTGATGAACAAGTGCATAAGGAGTTAAATTCATCATTTTCTTCTTCTATGAGATTAAACGATGATTCTCCTAAGAAGAGTGTTGAACTTGGTGATTTTCTTGGTACAACACTTAATGTTGTCCCTTTGGCTAGTAATCTGCCTTTCATAATTATTGAACAAGATAGGGATGTAGACTACCTGCTCATAGGTTGACTTGCATGTGTCGTACTAGTATTTTCTTTTCTTTTCCTTTTCATGTTCTTTGTGTGATTGCATGTGTGTAATGTGATTCCCCATACTTTTCTATTTGATATTTATCTCATATTGGTTACATTCTCCTATTTGTACCTTCAATCTTCTATATATCATAACATTTTCATTTTAGATCTTGTCTTGTGTTTTCCTTTTGGGGATGACACAAGGCATTAATACATTTATGTTCCTTCCATGTTCACCTAAAATATTTTCTTTGTTTTCACTCTCTATGTGTCATTCTTCCTTGATTTATGAGTTATTTTGGGAAAATGATGTTTTTTAGCTCTCTAATTCATTGTAGCAAAGACATATGTTGACCCTAAATCCATGGATCCCTTATGCGTTATTTTGGGATTTTATTTTGGGGGAAACCCCTCTTCATGACATAGCTTCATTTGGAAACATATGACTTGGAATAGGGCTTTATGAGTAAGTTGTCATGTCCTATTTCTTATTAGCTTTTATCATTTTCTACTTTAAAGTAATTTCTCACAGTGTGGTGTTATCAATTTTTTTTAAGTGGGGGCATACATTGGCATTATCATTTGAAATTTTGCATGTTTATTGTTCGGTATTCTTACTTCATATGATGCATCATTTTCTTGGTCTAGTGTCATTGGGTTTGATGTCATTTGGGAGCATGACCTTTCTTAGCATATCATTTTCCTCTTAGTGGTGATGTGACACACTGCATTCCCTAAGTTGTGAATCTTTTATCCTTTGACTTGTCCTCTCTTGGATACATTAGGCACGGTGTAACCTATGTAGCTTGACCTTACATGAACTAAGAAAAACCTCTTTGAACATGTAGTTTGCTCATAGGTGCTTAGCATAATGCAGCTTGCTAAACCTTATGGAGCTCAAACCTTTATGTGGCCACCTAGCATAATGCACCTTGCTTTCCTATGGATTCGTTCCTTGTTTTTTCATAGGTGTTTAGTATAACAAAATTTTTTAAACCCTATGAAGCATGGAATCTCATGTTGTGGTGCCTTATCAAATTTGTCGGAGGTATGAATTTGGTATGGTATGGGAGCCTGATAAGATTATCTCATTTCCCACCTTTGGGGGCTCACCTAGTGGACATCATGTTCCACTAGCCCATGTGATTGTCTAGTTTATTTTTAATAGTGAACAACAGGTTTCACTTGTAGGCACTATCTTCCTTTTGTTTTTTTTCTTTAAGTCTTTAGTATTGTATAACTGAGTATCTTTTTCATTGTTGCATAAAATTAGATCTCTCTTAATTGGCTACTTTAGTGCAAATTTGATGCAGGTTCATCCTCTCACTAGGGCTAAATGTAGTGTAGGAAAATGTATCTCTTTACATTTTCATACTTTGTTTAGGCCCTACTAGTTAAATGGACTTAATGTTGCCTTAATTAAGAGTTGTTAAATGTATTTGTTTACATTTTCTCACTTTTTTGGGCCCTCTTAATTAAATTGATCTTAATTATGCCTTAATAAGCCCTTTTATGCATTTACAAGCCTAATTAATTGCAATTTTTGAAGGGGAAACCCAACAAAAATTAATTCCAAAAAATTACACTTTACATTGGACAATGTGAGTTTCAAGTTTAGGGACCTGTGACCCATTCACCCATGGGTGAATGGGTCCTCCCTAAGCCTAAGGAACCCATTTTAATTATGTTTTTGGTGGGATATTAATGTTTCTAAATTCAAATTCTTGTTGGAATGGCTTGTAATGCTTAATTTTAGGGAATTAAGGTTAGATTCCTATAAATAAGATGTCATTTCACTATGTTTCACCTAACAATTTTGAAGTGAGCATTCATATAGAAATTTAATGAGGTCAAGAGCATTTCAAGAGCATTTTTATTAGACATTTATTGTAGTAATCAAGATCAATCCATCATGTCAAAGTATTCTTGCATTGTTCATGTTGTTTGAGCTAACAGTGTGATGTAGGTTTCATGGTCAAGTGAAGCATTATTTCAAAAACTTTCAAGTATCAAGATCCACATCCATTGAACTTCATAATCAAGCTTCTACAAGGGTGTTTTGAGTGGTAACATAGCATTTTTCATTGTTCATTCTCTTCTTTATTCTATTTCATTTCATTTCAAGGTTTAATTACCCAAACATGGTGTGACCAAGGCAAACCCCCATTCACCAACAACAAAAAAAATTTCTCCTTTATGTGTGTGTTGGAATACTTAGGTTGAAAAAAGCTTGAAGATCTATTGAAAAGATAAATTGAAGTTGTCAAAGTTGCAAAAGTTGTCATCTTTTCATGGAAACTCATCTACAAAATTTATTTTTGGCTTTCCGACATTGAAACCTAGGAAAAATAGAAGCTACAGATCTACATTAGAAGCTCCTAAAAGTTGAGGAAAATCCCTAAAGGTGGAATCATTCTCCCTAGAGCGAATAAATCCCTATTCAGACACCTAAAACTGCCTTTTGTTGATAGGTGCACAATGTTTTATCCTTCTCAGATATGCAATTTATCATTTGTTTCAGTCGTTCATATAGTTTTTCTTCATATTGCAAGTTTGAATTGAAAAAATTGGATTGATTTGACACATTTTATTTACCTCCCAAAAGTGTTGTTTATCCCATTTCAAACTTATACCCTTGTCCCTCAAATCATAAATAAATCAACAGATTCCTACTTTGTGTTGATTCACGTAAGGGTAATAAGTCAATTCATTGTAGGGATCTCATTTCTTAATGAAGTGAAGGTTTTTGGGGTCCATAATACTTGCACTAATTGGTGAACCTATATATCCCCATACACCCACCATTTCAATGAGCCTTAGCATCTACCACCCCCTCAAATACTTGAAAGTAGTAATCTTAGCCCAAGATTGATCCAAATTAGTGGACCACCTCCAATAAGGTTTAACAGCCAAAGCCAAGACAATGAGGCTAGGAAAATGTAGTCCAAGACTACCAGGTTCCCTCTATAGTCTGAAAATGGTATCCAATTTTACCATACTCCACTTCAACTTAGACATGTTACCAGCCCATATGAATTATCTTCCTAAGAATCCATCTCTTTTATGAAATTAGCAAGACCCATCTAGATGAAGCATATATAAATGGGAAGATCTCATACTACATATTTCAAAAGAATCACTCTTGTAGCAAAGGAGAGATACTTTAAGGTCCAATTGTTGACTCTCTTTTGAAACTTATCCAATACAATTTTCCAAGTTCCTCTAAGGAAGGAGCCACCAAATATAGGTATACTAAGATATATCATATGGAGAGCACCAATTTGGAATCTTATAATTTGAGCAATCCAATGTTGGATAATAGGTGGAATTTTGAAGAAGTATATGAAGTATTTCCTTCATTGATTATTTATCTCGAGGAAACAAGATAAATATCCTTGACATATGCATGATCTTAGTCACCCCTCTTATTTTAGCAAATCTTATCAACACAATGTCATAAAAAAACTATAGATGAAACTCAAAGAGTATCCCATTGCCCCAATACTAACCTTGAATATAACCTTGGTTCACATGAAGTTTAATAATTCTTCCCAATATTTCTACCAATAAGATAGAAAAATATGGTACCAGTAATGCATCTCCTTGGTGGAGGCCACAATAATCACCAAAAAATATGAGGACTCACTATTGAAAAGAATTGAATAAGTAGAAGTAAAACAACTCATCACCCAATTTACCTAGTCCACTCTAAACCAAAAATTTAGGATAATTTTCTAAAGAAATGATCATTTGACTCAGTCATAAGATTTAGCCATCCAATTTGATAAACATTGCCTTTTACTTTGAGCTAGCCATAGAATTCATGGTCTCTGTA
Source organism: Sequoia sempervirens (assembly GCA_007258455.2). Lineage (NCBI taxonomy): Eukaryota > Viridiplantae > Streptophyta > Pinopsida > Cupressales > Cupressaceae > Sequoia > Sequoia sempervirens. Next base: position 21,051 of record VDFB02057302.1, read on the forward strand.
GTAATGATAACTCCATCCAAAATTTTCCTACCAACCACAAATATGCTCTCTCTTCAGAGATAATATTATTAATCCATGATTTAATCCTCTTCACAATCAATTTATAGATAATATTATACACAAAATTATAGAGAGCTATTGGTATGAGCAAGTTCAATGAGTTAGCCCCTTGTCTTTTAGGAATAAGAGCAAGAAAATTAGTGTTCAATTCTCTCAACATCTATTTTATTTTTTGAGACTCATGTACTACCTCCAATAGATCAAATTTTATAGTTTCCCAAAAGTCCTAGAAGAATCCAATCAAGAAACCATTAGGACTAGAGACTTTCCCTATTTTCATCTAAAATACAACCTCCTCTAATTTCTCAAGAGATATAACTCTCATGATCATATCATTCATAAATCCCTAGTCACAACTAAAGGAATAACCTCTAGAAAATTATTTTCTTCTTCAATTGCAAGGGGTGAGTCTTCCATGAATAGAGCTGAGTAATACTAAGAAGCTTTCCTATAGATATATCTAAGGGAGGATAAATCAACTCCCTAAGATGATAAAAAATAAGTGATCATATTCTCATACCACCTTGCCTTGATAAACTTAAAGATGAAAGCCATGTTTTTTATCACCCTCTTGAAGCCATTCAATTTGGGATTTTTGTTTCCAAAAAAACTCCTCACATAATTCCAATTATTTGAATTCCATCAAGGCTATGACTTCTTCCATTAGAAACCCCTCTATAATTCCATAAAATCTCATTATTATTAGGTGCTTCAACATAAGGAAGAGCACCACACTCCTTAAGATGTTGAATTTTGTTGGTTAAATCCTTACATTCATTAGTAGCATGACCATGAACTCTATGATATGCACAAAATGAAGTCTTGTAGTAGAATTTATTTCATGTTCTTGGAGGAAGGGATATCAAATGATCTTGGAGGAGTCTTGACAAGATACCCTCTTGATCAATGGTAGAATGTTGTCCTTTATTATGCGACAAAAATATCTCTTGTTGAGTACAAGATGTCATACCTACGCAAGACTCAAATTGTGATATTTTGTTCTCTCCTTGAAAGGAGGATGTAAAATCTAATGAAATCAAATTATTATTATTTTGTGAGATGAAATTTACATTAAGAGACGATTTATTTTTCTATTTTGTTTCTTCCAAAGGATAAGGACCACTAGTGTCTATCAGTTCAGGATGCACTACTGTTAAAGTCAGCTTAAAAGAATCCTTTGTGATGGTGTTGATATTGAGTGAAGGGATGTTTATTTCTATCAAAGGAAAATAACCAAGACCATGAGTCATTTCTTATGTGCTAAGTTCTATAGGGACACTGATACCTTGTTCTTTAGCACCATATCCTTTTCCACTATATCCAAGTTGTTTCATAAGTTCATAGCGTTTACCATAAAACTTCTTCATCACTTTTGGATTTCATGGTTTTTCATGATTAAGTTCATCAAAGTTTGTCATGTAATTTATTTTTTCTTCTAAAGTGGTTGAGGTGGATGCTTTTGAAGGGTCATCTGAATTTTGTGTTGATAGTACCACTTTTTTTTGTTCCCTTTTCAAAGTCTTTGTGTATGATCTTATATTCTCCCAAGGATGTCGTTGTGAAGTCTAAGGAATCCCAATCATCTTCCAACAACTTTGTGATTTTCTCAATGTGTTTTTCTTTGTATTTCTATTGCATGGGTGTAGTTGGTGTAAATGTCTTTAAATGATTCTCTTTGTTTTTCTCAATGTTCAAACAACTATTTGGGTAGGGTTCAGCTTCAAGTATGTACACAAGTTGTTGTAAATGTATTTCATTTTATGATAAAGAGTAGAAGGCACACCATTCATTGCATGAATCCATAGGCTTCCTAAAATTAGATTATATGAAAGATCATTAGGCATAACATGGATTGGTGTTTCCAATGTGGCCTTCCCAACTGTAATAGGAAAAGTGATCACCCCAAGCAGTTGTTTTCCTACATTATCAAATCCATGGATAGACAAGGAATCAACTTGAATTTTTTATTTATCGACATGAAGCCTATCCAAAAGGTTTTCACTACACACGTTAAGGGATAAGCCATTGTCAATGAGGATTTTCTTTATCCCTATTAATTTGTATTGAGATATTATTATGAAAGTGGCATTTTTTTTTGCACTTCCAAAGGGGGGAATTCACTTTGGTGGAAAACAATGTCAGCATTCAGTCCTTGAATCATGGTTGATATGTCATTTTGTTGCGCATTAGAAGGGATAGGAACTTGTTGCAAGGAATTTTGAAGCATAGTGTGATGGTTGGGTGAATTTTGAATCAAGTCCCAGAGAGATATCTTTGCAGGAGTATTCTTAAGTTGTTCAGCAAGATCATACTCCTTCCCACTATGTGAAGTTAAATGGGGAGCACTAGAAAAAATGGGATTAGGCAAATATAAGGGTGTCAGGATTGGTAGTTGTGGTTGTAGATTATTTCTAGTATTGTATGTATGACCAATGCTATTATGACTTAGTTGTTGTGACACATTATTCTTAGGTGGGTAAAGGATAAGTTCAGATTTGTTTTGAGTTTGTTGTTTGTTTGATGGTTGGTAAAGGATTAGAGGATTCATAGGATGTCCCATGGGGTATGTAGGAGTTCCATTGCTAAAGGGGGATCTAATGGACAATTGTGCATTCATAACCTTCACGGTCTTGGTTTGATTTATTTCTAGTAAAGGGAAATCTAGAATCACCTATTTACCATTGCCTAAGGAAGGCACATTACTATTGTTGTCATTTTCTTGCACCATGATATTCTCCCAAGGAGAGTGTTTAGGAGAACTACAAACCAAATGTTCCTGACATTCAAGGATTGGTTCTTCCAAAATGACTTAATCACAAGTAGGGGAATGATCAATGGTTGGATGTTCTTTCTCAATAAGGGTTTCCCCAGGTGAAGGGGGATAACTAAGATTCGTATGACTTTCATCAATCAAAGTATCTTCTTGACAATGAGGAGAGATACTAAGGGAAGGAAAAGTATGATTTTCATGATAATTTATGATTTTATTCCTTTGTTCCCTAATATCTTCCAAAATAGGACAAGTAGGGGAAGGATCATAAAGAGGGTTGTTATAGACCTTAAAGATTTGATTATCTAAGAGAAATTCATCATCCTCATCATTTACAATCTCATTCTCTTGTGTTGTAATATCTTCCAAAGGGAATTAGGAGAAGGACAAGCCAAATCTTCTTGATTCTCAATGATTGTACCTTCTTTCACCAAGATACCTTTGTCACTAAAAGGAGAGGTATCAGGAGAAGAAAAATTATGATCATCATGAGTATCTATGTTTGTATTCTCTTTAATCACATCATCCTCACAAATAGGATAGATAGGATGGGGTGTATGTTTAAGGAAAGCGTTAACATTTTCATTCTCTTTTGCTAAGAGACTCTCATAACTAGGGAATGCATTGAATGAATGACTAATTTGCTTATTACCTAACTTTTTCTTTGCAAACTTGGAAAGGATAGATAATAATTTTTTTGAATAACAATCTACACAAACTCAAAATACAATGTAGAGACCTAAAATAAAATGAAATTCTTAGATGATAATTGACTGATTATGCTATGCAACAATGTGGGAATGTAAATTTGAAATTAAGTAATGCATGAAATGAGCCAAATTAAGCTAGATTTAATGAAATACATGTAATAGGAACTTAATCGACTGATATATATCTTTAATGGCAGTAAATAGAAGTGTAGAAATAAGGTTTTTAGTGCTATAAAAGGAAGTTTCAAAGTGGAAAGGGATTGATTCACCCAAGATGGCGAATGAGTCCCAATGGGTATATGTTTCAAAATTTGCTAAATTTTTCAATTGTTTTTTTATGTTTTTTATGTTGTATGACCTAAATACTAAATGCAAATGCAATTTTTATATTATTTTCAATGATTTGAGATGCAACAATGCAAACTATATGCACTTTCATGAATGCAAACATTTGAAACCCTAGAATGCAAATTAACTAATGCAAAGTGCAATGCAATGTTAATGCAAGCTAAATCTAGGATGATGGTAGACTCCAAATTAGAAAAGAAGGTGTTTGAAATGCAAGTTTACCAAAATCTGAAGAATGGAAATGTAGATGCTTCCCACCTTGACCAAATGGAGTACAAGGTGAGAGATCTAATTTCACAATTGTCACACTCAAGGACACTTTAGAGATCTCAAATGAAGAATATGAAAGATCTAAGAATAAAGTATCCTAGGATATTATTGAAGCAAGAAAGGGGTTCACCACCAAGTGTAAACTTGGAAAACACAAAAATTTTGAAAACATAATGTGATATGCAAACATATGCTAAGTGACCTAGAAATGCAAATGGAACCCAAAAAAGCTGAAAAACTGAAAGTGTGTAGCTAGAAACTTGTTAAGGATGGAATGGAACTTTGAAATGCTAAAGATGCT
>VDFB02057303.1:0-58365 GCA_007258455.2 Sequoia sempervirens
TACAAAAGATGTAGTAGAAAACATGGAAAAGAAGATAACAGAGTATGATAAAAGACTCAACTTATCAAATGATGAAATAAATAAGTTATTCATTGGAAATGTCAGATTAAATCAACAATTGCAATAAGCCACATATGTAAAAGGAGATGAAATAGTTGTCTATCATCCACCTTCTCTAGTTGAAGATCCACAAATTCAACAGTTGAAAGAAGAGATTGAAAAATTGAAGAAACATGATATGGATGATGTCAAGTAGCACATCTTGGGTACCTTAAAGGAAATATTGAAGCACAGAGTTGAAGTTTTAAAAGAGAAGATAAGTGGAGTTTGTGAGGGTTTTAGTCATTTGGTGAAAGCACTGGTACAAATAAATACTAATTCCCCTATCTTAAAGGAATTACAGAAAAGATGGTAGCCCACTTACCATATTTTAACCACTCTGTGCAAAGCAACACAATGGGATCCTGATGCACCTCCGAGATTAAATCCTACTCAAGAGATGGTGAAGGGAGTTATTGATGAGCATACATATTTGATTGACATGAAGAAGAAGGTAGAGAACAGAAGGAATTCATTTGATTCAATAAAACACAGTTTTAGTCCTTTGATCATTAAAGGTGATGGACAACTCAAGGATGTGGATGAATGGCAGAATGAGTTTGATCAAATGGTTCCTCAATGCTTGACATGTATTTAGGGTGATGGTGATATCAATCTAGAGAAATTTCACACTCTGCTTGATGGAATTATGACATGGGTTAATTGTTATACAAAGTTTGTTGTAGATGCCAAAAACTTGCTTGATAGCAGATGGCAGAGCCACCTTACAAACATTATTGCTGCATAGGAATTCAAGTGGCCAAATGACTTAACAAGAAGCAAATGACAAGAAAAATATCTGGGCTCGGATGAGGATTGATTGGTGTCATCATGAGGGAGAATATATCATAAAGTAAGGGCTTTGCACAAGTCTTAGATGACCACGAGCTTCTTACTCGAAGACTAACAGACTAGAGCATGTGTTAGTTGTTTGGTTATTTCTGTTTCTTAATTATACTTTGTTATTAAGAGACACAACATTTGGTCTAAAGATTGTTTTCCTCTCATATAAATACGAGAGACCAAGAACAAAAGGGATATCATTAGAATAGATAGAAGAAGTACATGAATAGGGATTGATACAATGTTTTCATCAAAAAGGATCAAGATGAACGTGTAAATTTTGAAGGAGTTAATGAAAAATCTCTAATTCGGTGGCTCTATGTTGGTATCAATTGTTTGTTAAGTTAATTAAAGATATTATCAGTCTGTCTCCATTTTTAATATTTTTTTGTTGTTTAAATTGATATATCAAGCATATTTTCAATTTATCAGAGCACATTTGCTGTCTTTGTGTGGCATAATTAATTGGGTCTTTCAAGTAAAGATTAAAATCCTCTTGATTATTCATAGCAACTTAGAATTATTATTTTGGATTTTTAAAGAAGAATCTAATAATTGCATCCCTGCCTGTTTATACAAGTTATAAACATAGAAGTGCCAAATAGTTAGAATTATTGCTAGTTATAAGTCACTTAACTCTGATTTCTATTTGACTCCATATACCCAACAGAGCACTGGTCCCCCATATTCCATCATTTAGTTTCACTTCATTTTAAATATTTCACATCTGTTAACTGAACATATTAGGATTAGCCTTGATATTGCTTATACAATCTATACCAAAATAAGAATTCATTTATCCACTCCCACTTGCCATTGTGGATAAATTGCTTTAGGGAATAAACACAAATCAAATCTACTTCATTCATATATAGGTTTACCCGCCTTGGTCTGGCAGAACCTAAAGAGTAGAAGGTTCAAATTCATAATTTGGCCTTGTATGCTAGCCAAAAATGTTGTGAGAGCTTGGCAACCTCTCGTGGTTCAAACCTACGTTTTTGAGAGCTAACAAGTTTGATGTGATATTGTTGTTAATCTCAAAGGGACTACTATTGTTTATATTTTAGGCCATGAATTTTCAATTGGATCATAAAGACAAGTATCATGAAATTGAAATATTTGTGATAGTATTCCATGAACATTAAAATTCTTACTATCACTTAAGCAGATTTAGCATTAAGCATTCAAAAATTTCATAGAAAAACAAAAGATTTTCAATAAAATTCTATTCATTCATTTAATTTTGGATCATTTTCAAGAATTTAAATCTCTATTATAAAATAAAGCATAAAAATTCTAAAAATTAAAAGTTTCTCTCGGTTATTCTCCATGCATACTCAAAAGAATCAATTAAAATAGAGCAAACCACTTTATACTTCACCAGATTGCTTCACAACTACATATAAAATAGTGTGAGCTTTTAAAGAGAGGGTTTCATTTCTGGACTCCGAGTGGGTTCTGTATGCACCTTTAAATGATGTAGCGTACAGTCTTGTTCGGTTGAACTAACAAAACCAGCTATAAAAGATTCATGAGATAGGTAGCTATCTAATTGGCTCTGATATTAATCAATGTCTATGTGCATACAAAGTTTTATGCTAGAATGGTTTAGAAAATAGGAAAACAGAACAAAACTTGAAAATTTTTATGCTCCTTCGACATCCACAAATTTTGAACTTAAAAATAAAAAAAAGAATCCTCTGGCCTTTTATAGAACACAAGGCTCAGAAAGGATAAGACAAATCCATGAGAGGGAATCCAAGGGACCAATCACATCAAGGCACATGGAATATAGTGACCAATAGGAGAATTGCAATCGAAGTAAATGGAAGTCAACTCCAATTACTCATTGAAGCTCTTTGGGTGTTAATCTTTAATTATCGCCAAGATAATAACTTGAATCAGGATAGCGTGTAGGAACTTTCCATACATTCAAATGAATAAGTGGGATTTTCACCCCCACACTTCGCTTGGCTCCGGATTGCTACTCTTGGGAATGGGTTCTCCCATAGATTGATGTTTGTTTCCACTGCAAGTGGAATACTGGGATCTCCAGTATTTCGGTGGACTCAAAGCCATTGCAAATTATAATCTCCTAGAATAAGCAAACCAAATCAAATGTAATTCTATCCATGATTCAAATTTTCCTGATCGTCCATACCTGAACTTTGCATCGCAACCTGTATGTCCTACAATCACAAATTCTACACATTAAATCCCTTTTAAAGAAAGAAAAAATTGATAACATCTCATGTAAATAAAACCATTATTCAAATGTTAGTACAAAAATCTCATAAATAACACGCTTCCTAGCATATTATAAATCCTTATGTGATTATACTGGATCACCGGACTATCGGGATCATTAGATAACTTCAAAACTTTTAAAATTTCACTTCATGTTGTAACCTGGTACTCGATATTCAGCTTTACCCATGAAACTTTCTCGGACTTCGGTTTCATCAGACTTCCATCTTACCAGACTCCATTTTACCGAACTCCAAACATTGGACCAGAGCCTTCCATTCAAACTTGCATTACCTTTTGCCTTTACAAATGTTTCGGGTTCCCAGTATCTGGTACCTAAAACACTTACATTATGAAGTACTTTTTTGATTAAAGATTTATCTTTTCTTTCCACTTCTGGTGATCTTTCAATTTGCTAGCTCTTGCCATAAGAGTTATTTTTCACTTGGGTCCTCAAGTCTTTCAGTCTTCGGGTGTGTTGTGAGACCACACAATAGTACACATGGAATTATCAAATGTATCTTACGACATGTACATATGTATATGTATAGAAATATCGCATGTAGATACCTATCAGTACGATAGTAATTGTACTTATGAACGGGTTGCTTATGCGCAAGGAATTATCAAATGTATCTTACGACATGTACATATGTATATGTATAGAAATATCGCATGTAGATACCTATCAGTACGATAGTAATTGTGTATGTTCTTGGTGTGCAATTGAATGTGTATATATGATATATACATATAATATATCCATATGTATACATGTATCAATATACACATATGTTTGGAAAACAAACATGCCCATACGAATGTATCGATATATGTACAAATATGTATACATGTACATAGAGGAATATATACACACACACACAATTGATGTAATTATTATTACTATGTGAATGTTAACTTGGTTGCATCCAATTGTATATTGAATATATCCATACTTTATTGGCATAAGCTATATATATATATATAAATGCTTAGAGGTCAATTTATTTAAGCAATTCTTAGAGAACGATTTATTACATGGACATAGGTCGATTTGTATGTAACATATACAAGCATTGTAAAGACTGAATATTATACATACTGGAAATGAATTAAGATCAAACTATATATGCAATATATAGTGTAACAAGTAAGTCAATATCCAGTATTTGACTTGGTTGATGCTTTGTGGAAAAACTTCTTTGACTTAGTAAACAACAATCTGATATTGGTGGATTAAATACTTGCAACACTATAAAGTGAAACAAAGGATAATAGGATAGGTAACAACAAAGTAAGGAAATGGTCAAACTTGAGTTATGAGACAAAGTGACTCATCATTCTTGCTGAGCAAAGACTTAGTTGACTAAATGCAAGTGTTACATTTTAAGTGTTGATTGATTCAATAAGTAAAAGCCGCACCAAATTGTAGGGAAATGGCTGCTTGCTTGGCACCATATTATGAAGTTCTTATTGTTGTAGAAGTCCAATATGAGAACAATGCGATTGTCACCATTTGATCATGTGCAAATTGAAATAGTCTTAATTTGTTGTCAACCAAAGAGGTCGATTTGTAGCTTCTCATGTTGAGTACACTCTTTGCTTGTTCACCACCTTTTAGCTAAGTTGAGTGAGTGGACTTGCTTTGAGTTTGTTGTCAATATACTTGCCTTATTTGTAGGCTGTGAAGTCTCTTTGTTGTTGTATAAATAGAAAGGATTATGCTCTCTTTTGGGACACATTCCATTTGCATTGTATTCCATTCTACTCTACATTTTCTAATCTGCAATATTCTGTTGTATTCTGAGTGAGCTTTGAGTATTTTGTGAGAGCATTTATCATTTTGAGAGAAGTATATTATCAACTTGAGAGAGAGGTTTATTGAGGCATTGCTTGCGAGATCAAAGCAAAGAGAGTTGTTGTTTTGGAAACTTTGTATATACTACTAGAAAAATACAAATTATTACAAGACATATTGGTTGCTAATCATGGTGTGCATAAGCTATGCAAGAATAAAGGTTAAAAAGTCAACAAAAACCTTGGTGATCACCTTGGTTGACCAAAAAATAATAGCTAATCTCCTAAAAAAATGCACCTTGCATAGGCATGTAACATACAAAAACGCATAAAACCATACATAAAAACATACATAGAAACATACATTACATGAAAAGAAGGCAATATGAGATGTCAGTATAGAAAAGAGAATCAATTGGGTGGAGACATGAGAGTCCTATGTGAAAATGTAGATTTTTTTTGTAAAAAACTTATTAAAAAAAAACATATGCATTCTCTAATCAGAAAGACACTCTCAAAGCTGAGAACAATATTTGGATTGTAGGTTTCATAACACACAGTGTTTTCCAACATGCAATTATATATAAACAACATGCTTCTAATGAAAACCTTTAAGTTTGTAGATAGTAAAAATGTAGTGAAGTTCATTCACCTTCACAATTTATAACAAATCTTACTTACACTAAAAATTGCATTTCAATTTCCTCACATGATTTAAAAACAAATGCAAAATATAATTCTAGCTTGGAAAACACAATATAGTTTGCCTTTTATTTCAAACTGTACGTTCAAAGCTACATGGTGGAGAGCACGAGGAGAAGTTGCAGGTGCGGGTTACATAAAACTAACCAGATTGAGCTAATGGGTGACTAACCAATTGAGTTGTTACGTCTAGAGGGTTTTATAACACAATGTGGGTTGCAAGTTTCTTAACACCTAGTGTTTTCCAATTTCATTACATTCTTACTATCTAATTCACAAAAGGTTCTCAAGAAAATCACAAATCATACCAAATTGAGGTGAGGGGTGAGTAATCGATTGGTTTGTTACTCGTAAAAGGTTTTAAAACATTATGTGGGTTGTAGGTTTTGTAAAACAGTGCTTTGCAACCTAGAATTTTACAAAACAGTATGAATGTCTTGAAAAGCATTTGTTAATTAGATAGTAGGAATGTAATGAAAGGCACTGTTTTATAAACACTTAGTGTTTTCCAACAACCATTAACACTGTATGATTGCAGGTTGGAAAACATAGTGGGAGGTGAGTGCATAATTTATGAAACCTCCAACCCACACAATGTTGTAAAACCCTCTATGGATGCAACTAATCTCCTAACAAAACACACTTATGTACATACAAAAATGCATAAAAACATACATAAAAACATACATAGAAACATTTAAATAACATGATGGGACAACGTAGTGCGAGGCCTGCCAAGACGAATGATAAAAGTGACAAAACCAACAAACATGAGGAAATGTCACGATGAGGGAAGCGAGGAGATAATGACGGATTGAGCTTGTTTTTCCCGACTAACCAATTGGGTTAAGTCTAGAGGGTTTTACAACACTGTGTGGGTTGCAGGTTTCTTAACACCCAATTTTTTCCAATTTCATTACATTCTTACTATCTAATTCACAAAAGGTTCTTAAGAAAATCACAAAACATACCAAATTGAGGTGAGCGGTGAGTAACCAATTGGGTTATTAATTGTAATGGGTTTTGAAACATTATGTGGGTTGCATAAAACCACTGCTTTACAACCTAGAATTTTACAAAATAGTATGAATGTATTAAAAAGCTTTTGTTAATTAGATAGTAGGAATGTAACATGAAAGCTACCATTTTATAAACACCCAGTGTTCTCCAATAACCTTTAACACTTTGTATGATTGCAGGTTGGAAAACACAGTGGGAGGTGAGTACATGATTTATGAAACTTCCAACCCACACAATGTTGTAAAACCCTCTACACATTGAAGCCAAATGAAAACCCTCATTTTCCCATCGCTTTGAATTCGTAGCATGGTGGTTTGTGCGAGAAGCTATCCATGCACCACAGGCGGGAAGGCCGATATGACTAAGACATGAGTTTTAAATTGTAACAAGTATTTTTATTGGAAAGCACTCTATGTTGTAGGTTTTTCATTCTATAAGTTGAAAATGAAAGGTTGGAGAGCAGGGGGTGGAGTTGCAGGTGGGGGAGACAAAAAACCAACCAAATTAAGGTGAGGGGTTTCTAAGCGATTTTGTTGATACTTCTAAAGGGTTTTAAAAGATTATGTGGGTTGTAGATTTTGAAAAACTAGTGTTTTCCAACCTAGAATTTACAAAACAATATGAATGTAATTTAGATAGTATGAATTTAATGAAAGGAACCTTATAATAAGTCTTTTGCGGAGTAAAAATTATGTTTGAATTTCTTAATATGATCCAAATATACATGTAGAGTATGATTGCAGGTTGGAAAACCCAGTGGGAGGTGAATACATGATTTATAAAACCTCCAACCCACACAATGTTGTAAAACCATCTACACACTGAAGCCAAATACGTTACCGGGTGTTTAGAAAATGATGTCTTTCATTACATTCCTATGGTCTAAATAACAAAATCTTTTCAAGAAATTTATATTGTTTTGTAAAATTCTAGGATGCAAAACATATGGTTTTGCAAAACCTGTAACCCACTTAATGTTTGAAAACCCTTTACAAAAAACTCACTTACTGTTTGAAAACCCTTTACAAAAAACAACCCACTTAATGTTTTGAAACCCTTTACAAATAACCCCTACATCTCCCTTCTAAGCTTGACAACAACCTTCAAAACGAGAATGTCAAAAATGGCAATGTTTTGGGCTTCTTGTCCATTCCAAATTATGATTTTGGAAACATGCCGACACAAAACCCACATTACGTTTTCTTTTATGGTTTCTCTAAATGTTATTCATTTATTCAATGAGAAAATTAAAATGGAAAAATTAAAAAACCCTCAACACAAAAGCACATAAACAACTCTGCATTTCAAATGAAAACCCCCTTTTGTAAGGAAAACTCTTGGAAACCTGTCACTAAAAACCCATCTTCGCAACGAATAACCATTCAATTTATTTAGTGAGAACATTAAAATGGAAAAATTTAAAAACCCTCAACACAAAAACGCATAAACAACTTTGCATTTCAAATGAAGACCCATTTTTGAAAGGAATACCCTTGGAAACCCGTCACTGAAAACCCATCTTCGCAACAAATAGTCGTTCAATTCCTCATAATTTTTAGGAAGAATGGAAAAATGGCATATATTTCTAGCAGATATACATACCTTCTAGCTAGTTTCCCACACCTATGAAATGCATTTTGGTAGGCAGTTTGTCCACTTTGCTTCAGCCTTCGAATACTTGCAACTCCCTTTTGCGCTCCCCAACAACCTCCAAAATGTGAATGCCAAAAATGACAATGTTTTGGGAATTTTGTCCATTGTAATTTTTTATTTTGAAAAACCTACTGGAATTGTCACACTTTTCCTATGATGGGACAGGTGATGACACTCCAAGCAACACGTGCCAAACATTTGTTAGCTCAATCTATCAAGTCTTTTCATCAGTACATTTTGTCATGAGAGTGGGATGGGGGATGGGTGTTATGTTATAATGTCTATACATAGGTGCATTTTGTTAGGAGATTAACTTCTCCCATATTAATGATGGTGTATAGTTTATAATTTAAAACTTATTATTTTCCACTAGAGAGTTCAGTCAATGTTGGAAACCTCTACCCAAGTTATATATGTGCCCTTTTTAATCCAACAATTGAAGTCAATGATGGATTCAAATATTTAACCATTACAAAGAGAATAGTCATTGAGAGGTCATGGGGACACCAAGTAAATGATAGATTTCTTGTAAATGAGAGCACTGTTGAGGTGGAAGGTAAAGCAAACAATGGCTGCAATTGAACTGTGTTCCTCATAGATCGTTTGGCTTACATGCTGGCGCAAAAGACTTTCCAGGAGGTGTCATTGGTTAGCAATTTTAGAGACGACTTGGACCTCATGTTTATTGAACTTAAAAACATCAAATGCTTACTCATTGATTCCCATGGAACCACAAATTCCGGTTCAATGAATAATTGGTTGCAAAAACTCCAAGATTTCTTGATGACGTTGTTGACTTAATAGAGAGCACGTTTCAACAACATAACAAATTGATTTCTCATTATCTAGTAGGCAGTAGGATTCAGGTGTTGAAAGACAAAATTCAAAGAATTCACCAAAGCTCCAAGTATCTCCAATATCTTAGAGAGATGGATGTGCAGCCCCGTTCTGCGTTGGTTAATGGAGTTTCTGTACATAATGAAAGAAGATCAAGTAGAGTGTTCATGGACGATAATCTAGTGGAAATGAAGAAATATATTAAAGAAATTGTTAGATGGCTGACCATGGTGACCCTTGAATCATTGCTATCACAGGGATGGGAGGGCTGGAAAAAAGTCTACTGCTAAAACTCGTTTTCGAGAGCCAAAAGTTCAAAGAAACTTTTGACCGTTAGATTTCCAAGGGTGAAAGTCTCCCAAAGATTCCAAGTTGATCGGTTGCTCTAGTATATAGTCTTTGAGATAAACCTCCTAGTAGAAATGTTGGAAGTAATTTCTCCATCGATAAGGTTTGACCACCGACAAGAATATGATATCTCCAATGCATTCTGCAAACTATATTTACTTCATCTACAATCTATATTTAATCCATCTATAATCATATTTACTCCACCTGCAATCAACTTTACTCCACTATCCACTATCTGATTTCATGTTATTACCAACTATTGTAGCTATCACTTTCTATGCAAAAAGTTCTTATCTATATCTTATCCTTTCATGTCTTCACCGCCCTGTGCATTGTGCACCGACTATGTTTTACCACTATATTCCCATCTATAAATAAAGATGCTTTGTAAATGTACAGTGATATGAGAGCTATGTAAATTTGATAGAACATACATATCTTTGTATTTTGTTATGCTGACAGTTCAATAAAATTTTATGTTGTATGCTGTAGCATATGTTTGTTTGATTCTCTCTGTTTCTTCTGTTATTTGCTTTTTGTATACTGTTCTTTGTGTTTTTTTGTCTACAACTGGTATTAGAGATGAGGAGATCATGTGCCTCAATAGAATACTGTTATCTTGCAAGTTGTTTTAAAAGGAGAAGAGAACTGCTAAAGATTCCAGCCACAGAATTTGGAGCTATTTTAGAACATATTGAAGAAGAGATCAAGTGTTTGAAAAGAAGCCTCAGAAGAAGGCTGTAAAATTTGGAAAGAAGCAGAAAGTTGTTTTTGTTTGCAATAAGCCTTAGTTTGAAGGTATTAGACTACTGTAGCAAAAAATTTTGTAGTCATGGCATCACGCAGTAGCCTCTCACAACCTCAAATTCCACTATTCACCAGTAAGAACTATGATTTATGGTCAATAAAGATGAAAGTTACATTGTTTTGTTCTCAAGATGTATGGGATTTGGTAGATAATGGTTTTGCAGAACCACAAGATCATGTAGCCTTTTAGGCATTAACACAAGCAGAAAAAGACCAACTAAAAGAGACCAAGAAAAAAGATGCTAAAGCCTTGTTTCTTATTCAGCAAGCTATGGATGAGTCAGTGTTCCCTAGGGTTGCTGCAACAACTAGGTCCAGACAAGCTTGGGATTCATTAGAGACAACTTACCAAGGTACAACCAAAGTAAAGATAGTTAAGTTACAAATAATAAGGAGAAGTTTTGAAAATATTCATATGAATGCATCTGAATCTATAGACCATTTCTTTACTGAAGTAATGAATATTGTTAATCAAATGAGGTCATATGGTGAAAATATTGTAGATCAAATAGTGATTGAAAAGATTCTTAGAAGTTTACCTAGTAATTCTGATGGAATTGTAGTTGCCATTGAAGAATCAAAAGATTTAACTCAATTATCTGTAGATGAACTATTGGGATCTTTATTGTCTCATGAATCCAGAATGAATAGGAATAATTCTCATTCTTCAAAGAATGATTTTAGATCTCAAGTGCCATTTAACAGAGGAAGAGGAAGGTCAAGCTTCAAAGGAACAGGAAGAGGCAGAGGTGGACACATGAATCCAGATCAAGGAGAAAGGAGTAATCAATCCAACTAGAATTTCAATAACAGAGGATGAGGAAGAAATAAATTTCAACAACAATCACCCAGGTTTGATAAATCCCATATTCAATGTTATCATTGTAAGAAATTTGGTCATTTTGCAAATGAATTTTGGAAGAAAAAAATAGAACTGGATAAACAAAATACAAATTACTCAAGTGTATCAGATAATAGCTCAGGAGGATTATTCTTAACATGTAATGTTGCTTAAGAGAGTTGCAACAATATATGGTTTTTAGATAGTGGATGCAGTAATCACATGACAGGAAATAGTGAATTATTTGCTAGTTTGGAAAATTCTATGAAATTTGAGGTGAAATTGGGAAATGATAGTATTAAAGTATCTATAATGGGGAAAGGTGTTATAAATATTTTGACTAAGAATGGAGAAAAGATATATATTTCTGATGTCTTCTTTGTACCTGGTTTAAAACATAACTTGATGAGTATTGGTCAGTTAGTGCAAAAAGGGTATAGAGTTTCTTTTAACAATGATGCTTGTACAATTTTGGATAGAAATCCTAGTGACAGATTAATTGCAAGAGTTGAGATGACCAAGAATCAAATGTTCCCCCTCTAAATTAATTGCATCCAAGGAACAAAGGAAGTAAGTTTCAAAATAGTATACTTAGACCAAACATGGCTTTGACATTTAAGGTATGGTCACCTACATTTTGAAGGATTGAGTTTATTGCAAAAAGGAAATATGGTAAAAGGTTTACCACCCATAGAGCGTTAAGCTAGTTTATGTGAAATTTGTATATTAACAAAACAATATAGAGAAATTTTTTGAGTAAAGAGTTCATATAGAGCAAGGACACCATTATATTTGATTCACAATGATATATGTGGACCAATGCAAACTCCATCTTTAGGTGGAAGCATATATTTTCTAACATTTATTGATGATTTCAGTAGGAAAACTTGAATATAATTTCTCATGCATAAGTCTGAAGCCTTTAGTAAGTTCATGGAGTTTAAAGCTATGGTTGAAAAGAAAAGTGGTCTACACATTAAGATACTCAGATCAAATAGAGGTGGTGAATATAGTTCTAATGAATTTTTAAACTTTTGCAAAGATCATGGTATCAAGAAACAATTTACAACAAAGTACACACCACAACAAAATGTTGTAGCAAAAAGAAAGAACAAAACCATAATGGAAATGACTAGAAGTATGTTGAAGGCAAAGAATTTGTCTAATGATTTTTGGGTAGAAGCAGTAGCATGTGCAGTATACATCTTGAACATAAGTCCTACGAAGAGTGTTAGGAACCAAATTCCATAGGAAGCATGGACTGGTAAGAAACATTGCGTATCTCATTTTAGAATTTTTGGATGTGTTGCATATTCTTTGGTTCCTTCTGAATTGAGAAAAAAATTGGATGATAAAAGTGAAAAGTGTATTTTCATTAGTTATAGTGAGGAATCAAAAGCTTATAGATTATACAATCCTATTTCAAAGAAAATGATTATTAGCAGGGATGTTAAATTTAAGGAGGAAGAAGCATGGGATGGAAACACTAATAATATAGTCATAAGTGGAGCACCAATACCTCATTGTGAAGAACTAGAAGAAAATGATGGTCAATCAAATCAAACTGGACCAAGTACACCACCAAGAAATTTTGTGCAGGGTCAATCATCAAACTATGAAGGCCAACCTACTCCCAATTCAAATGTAAGTAATGAGTTAGATCCTACACTTGCTTCTTTAAAACCAAGCTCTAGAAGTAAGAAACGAAGAAGTTTAAAAGAAATATATGATCAAGATCAAGAGAATGTAGATTTGTATTCAAATTTTGCTTTATTCTCTCATAATCCTGTATATTTTGAAGAAGCAGTGAAAGAAGATAATTGGATCAAAGCAATGGATGAAGAAATGGATTCTATTGAAAGAAATCAGACATGGGAGTTAGTGATCTACCTGAAGGAAAAGATGCTATGGGAGTCAAATGGGTCTATAAGACTAAGTTTAATGTTGAAGGTAAAGTTGCAAAACATAAAGCTAGATTAGTTGCAAAAGGTTTTTCACAATAGTATGGGATAGATTATAATGAAACATTTGCTCCAGTTGCTAGACTTGATACAACTAGGGCTGTTTTAGCAATAACTGCACAAAATAATTGGAAGGTTTATCAAATGGATGTAAAATAAACCTTTTTGAATGGTTTTCTTGAAGAAGAAGTCTATGTTCAATAACCATCGGGATATGAGGTATATGGGCATGAAAGTAAAGTATGTAAATTGAGAAAAACACTTTATGGTTTGAAATAGGCAGCTAGGGCATGGTATAGTAGGATTGATTCATATTTGATAAGTAATGAATTCATTAGAAGTAACAATGAGCCCACATTGCATACAAAGACCAATGAGCAAGGTCAAATTTTGATTGCGAGTCTATATGTTGATGACATAATTTTCAGTGGAGATTTGTTTGCAGACATGTTCAAGTCAGCCTTAATGAAAGAGTTTGAAATGATAGACTTAGGCTTAATGATATACTTCTTAGGCATTGAAATTGTTCAATATGACAAAGGAATTTTTATTTGTTAGTCTAAGTATGCAAAATATGTATTGAGAAGATTCATAATGTTAAAAAGTAATCAATCATCAACTCCAGTTGCCATAGGAACAAAACTCAACAAAGAAGATAAAACGTCAAATGTTGATCTAACTATGTTTAAGAGACTTGTTGGAAGTCTCATGTATCTTATAGCTACAATGTTAGATATCATGTATGGAATTAGTTTAATCTCGAGGTTCATGGATTCACCTCAAGATTCTTACTGGAAAGTTAGAAAGAGAATACTAAGATATGCTGCAGGAACAACAAAATATGAAATTTTATATTCCAAAACTAATGATTTTAATTTGGTTGGTTACACTAACAGTGATTTTGTAGGTACCATAGATGACAAGAAGAGTACTTTTGGACACATATTTCATTTTGGATTGGAGCTTTCTCATGGGCATCGAAGAAGCAACCCATAGTGACCATTTCATCAGGCAAAGGAGAATATGTAGCTGCAACCACTATGACATGTCAAGCAATATGGATGCACCGAGTTTTATTAGATTTGTTGCATAATCAAGAACCAAAAACAATAGATTTTGTGATAACAAGTCAGCTATTGCACTATCAAAAAATCAAGTTTTTCACAAGAGGAGCAAACACATTGATATGAGGTACCATTTCATCCGAGAGCTGGTCAATGATGGAGAAATTTGCCTTGAATTTTGTAGATCTAAAGATCAATTAGTTGACATTTTTACTAAGCCATTACTAAAGGAAAATTTTGAGTATATACGACAAAGACTAGGTGTTATTGATGCTGAAGCAATCAATGGTTGAAATTAAATGGGAGTGTTGGAAGTAATTTCTCCACCGATAAGGTTTGACCACCAACAAGAATCTGATATCTCCAACGCATTCTGCAAACTGTATTTACTTCATTTGCAATATGTATTTACTCCATCTATAATCATATTTACTCCACTGTCCACTATCTGATTTCATGTTATCACCAACTGCTGTAGCCGTGACTTTCTACACAAGAAGTTCTTATCTATATCTTATCCTTTCATGTCTTCACTGCCCTGTGCATTGTGCACCGACTATGCTTTACCACTATATTCCCATCTATAAATAAAGATGCTTTGTAAATCTAAAGTGATATGAGAGCTATGCAGATTTGATAGAACATACATATCTCTGTATTTTGTTATGCTGGAAGTTCAATAAATTTTATGTTGTATGCTGTAGCATACGTTTGTTTCATTCTCTCTGTTTCTTCTGTTATTTGCTTTATGTATACTGTTCTTTGTGTATTTTTGTCTACAAGAAAAATAGAAAACTCTTCTAACCACGAATGAGTTCAAGGTTAACATCTCCAACCACCTTAAAGAAAGGTGGCATTTACTTGTTCTGGACGACGTATGGGACTCAGGGGAAAAATAATTCATTGTTTTTAAGGCCAACAATGATAACAAGATTCTGATTTCAACGTGCGACAAGAAAGTTGTAGGAAAAATGGGAACTCAACGCACGCGTGACATGAATTATTTGTTTGATAGAAAAAGTTAGAAGCTGTTCTACAGGCATGTTAGCATTACTTTTCTGTTCCTCCATAATCCACAGACATGAATTCCTCCATTATCAACGGACAACAGATAAGCTAACATAAGCAGACATCGGTGTTTCTTTTCATGCATATGCTAACTGAAGCAAACAGTTCACTATGATATGCTAACTGAAACAAACACGACAGTTAGTTTGCTTTCTTCGTCCCTTATCACCATAAGAAACTGCAGTTAAGTCTACCTTTCACCTCAATTTCTTTGCTGCAGTTCTTATTTATATCAGTTCTCAACGCATTGTAATCTGTTCGGTTAATAGAATATTTATTTTTTGTTCTTGCTCTGTTTCTTTCTCTATTATTTATTTGCAATCTTTCCTTTCTTTTCTAGCCAAATCTATGCTATATTACAGGTTTAACTCAAATTTTTCATGGTATTAGAGCCTTGTTGGAGATAGTTTCAAGCCAATAAAGACATAGCAAGAAAAGATCAACCACTCCCCTGTTGCATTGAAATCCGCATGTTGGTTGAGTTTGCTGCTCAATCGAGGTTGATTGCTCTTCTTTACCCATGGGCGAGTTTGTGATGGGAGGCGCATGACAAGTTTGGAGGCAGCGATATTAAGGGTGATCTACTTTTCTGAGGAGCTATAGATTGCTATTAGGAGACCACAAATTGCCATTGGGAGGCCAAAACGAAACTTGATATTCTGTCTTCAGGCATTCATCATTGGCACAGGAGCTCTTCCCTTATGGGGGATTCATATATTTTTCTATTATATTCTCTCTAAATTTGTGGAGAATGTCATATGCAAATGGGTACCTAAAATGGCCTTGATGCCAGGACCCATCTTTGTTGCCTCTATAGGAATTTTTCTCCTTAGTAAGGTTTAAGGGGGGGTTTGTTTCCACAGGGTTTTCCCTCTTTCTTATTTTTATGTTTCCTTAGTTAGACTTAAGGGGGGGTGTTAGCGTTACTTTCTTGTTCCTCCGTAATCTACATACATGAATTCCTCCGTTATCAACGAACAACAGATAAGCTAACATAAGCAGACATCAATGTTTCTTTTCATGCATATGCTAACTGAAGCAAACAATTCACTACGATATGCTAACTAAAACAAACACGACAGTTAGTTTGCTTTCTCCATCCCTTATCACCGTAGGAAACTGCAGTTAAGTCTGCCTTTCACCGTAATTTCTTTGCTATGGTTCTTATTTATATCAGTTCTCAACGCATTGTAATCTGTTCGGTTAATAAAATCTTTATTTTTTGTTCTTGCTCTGTTTCTTTCTCTATTATTTATCTGCAATATTTCCTTTCTTTTCTAGCCAGATCTACGCTATATTGTAGGTTTAGCTCAAATTTTTACAAGGCCTACATTCCTTAACGGCAAAAATACGAGTCTTTCAAAGGAGCTAGAGGAAATGGCTAGAGACATTGCAAACAAGTGCTCGAGATTGTCGTTAACTTTGAAGACAGTCACAAGATCCATGGGGAACCCACACTGAACCAGCTAAAGCAATTCGACATAATCAAGAACGACGTTCTACCATTTCTTAGGTTAAGTTTTGATGCTCTGCTTGATTATCTAAAGCCTTGTTTCCTTTTTTGTTCTGCATACCTGGAAGAGACTAGAATGGGTTGTGAGCACCTCATATAAGTATGGATTTCTGAAGGATTTGTTAATCTTGAAGAAACACAAGATCCTTATGAGCTGGGATGATCCTATTTAAGTCAGCTCGTTGATCGTTGTATGATTCAATTTCTACTCTATAATGGGAACGTTGACATGATCAAATATTGTAAAATGCATGATCTGCTACATGAGTTAGCTCTTTTAGAGTCTCAGAAGCAGTCAAAATGTTTATATCAGGCTGGAAGAAGCTTGAAAATTTTTCCTATAGAAAAGTGCCAGGGCCTACGAAGGATTTCATGGAGGATTTCATTGATTAAAAATGAAATAACTGTTAATTTCTTATAACCCAGCAACATATTAATTGCTCAATAAATTCACAGAATATAATTTATAACAATTAATACAACTAGGTTAATTAACAACTAATAACAGCGGAAGCAAAAATAACAAGAAGCCAATCACAAAAAGACAATAATACAGAATTGCCCAAGAAACCCCAATGCGGGGAAAAACCTGCAAATGTTGGATCTTCTATTCAGCCTAATAGCAAACTTTTCTTTCAAAAATATAATATGAGTTTGCTACAACAATCTTACATTTATAGAGCCTAGCTGCTTTACTTAGCGTGCAAGCAAAGAATATTTCCTTGCTTTCTTTGGCTTTAATTACACATCAAATCACTCTTGAATTTATCTTATCCTCACAAACTCAAAAAAATTCTATTAAAGAACAGAAATCCTGCTGTTGCTAAAAATCCAACTCGAATTGTTTTAAAGCATATCTAACTCAAGTTGCTTTAAAGTGATTTAAAGCATATCCAACTCAAGTTGCTTTAAAACAAATCCACATCCCACCTTTCGAGCTACAAAAATCAACACTCCTCTTAGTGAGGAAGGTGTTTTGCACAACACCCAACTTCTCCCTGAAGAACTCAAACTCGCTCTTCATCAAGGCCTTCGTCAGGATATCTGCTATCTGTTCATCTGTAGGAATATAATGGAGTTTCAGGGTAAAAGCACAAAGTTGTGTCACACTTTCAGCCAACTTATCAGCACAACTGAATTTAAGTATTTCTAACTAAAAATCAATTTTGGTCAAACATATGATCTAGTAAGATTCATTCTAGCTAAGTTAGATACTTCCACAACTTTTTCAACTAAAATTAGTGGCTAAAAATAAATGGAGCACCACTTTGAGTCCAATTTACCAAAAAAATTAAATTATTTGAAAAACTTGAAGTTTCAATAACTCCTACTAATGTAAATAACATTTTTATAAAATTATAAAAATACCCTTTTGTAGATCCATAAGTGTAGTTTTCAAAAATATATTTATTTTAATAGTTTAATTATCTTTAATATTTTATTTTTTATTTTTACTAAAAGTAGGTTATCCGCACAAAATATTAGGTTGATTACTATGCCAAGGAAAAATACTAAAACTTATTAAAAAAAATTGAAAAAAATATGATGCACTAGATAAAAGAATCTATTTTAAGATGGTATAATTTTTTTTCCATTTTAGATAAATATTTCATATGAAAGTTGACGTCCGATGAAAACAGTTATTTTTTAATTCACGCACATTTTAATATTTATTGAAAAATATATATTTATCAAAATTGGAAAAAAATATATCCATGCACTAAAATTTCAAGTTATAAATACACACAAAAAAATTGAAAGAAAAAAACTAAAATTTACTATAAAAAGTTTGGCGTCCCATGCAACTTCATTTTTCAGCATTTTATCAGCAACTAAATTATAGTTTTAATTTATTAAAAACTAGTTTAAAATAATTTTTTAATTTTTTTTAAAAAATACAAACATAAAATATACTAAAAAATAAATATTTTACTAGTTTACTTCATTTCAAAATTCAAAACATATATGCCACTTTTTAGTGATTCAAGTTTAAAAATTAGATCAGCATTGGCTGTTTCCTTTATAAAGTGTGACACAACTTTGTGCTTTTACCCTTCACTATCCCCTTCTCCACACAATCTTTGATGAAGTGGTACTTGATCTCAATGTGCTTTGACTTGTCATGAAACACTGGATTCTCAGAGAGTTTGATACAACTCTGATTATCACATTAAATGACTATAGGATCCAACTCCTGATCAAAGAGCCTAGCTAAAAGTGTCTGAAGCCAGATAGCCTCACATGTAGCTATACTAGCTGCCATATACTCAGCCTCTCCAGAACTCAGTGCAATGAACTTCTGTTTCCTACTATACCAAGAGACTGCTCCTGATCCCAAATTGAAAGTGCACCCTGAAGTGCTCTTCCGATCAGCTATACTGCTTGCCCAATCTGTATCGGTAAACCCCTCAAGCTTCACTCCATCCTATTGAACATACCTCAGCCCATAATCAACTGTGCCTCGAAGATATCTCAAAACATGCTTCTCAACTATCTAGTGCACATGTTTAGGTTCCACCATAAACTGACTGAGTGAGTTCACTGCAAAACAAATGTCTAGTCTAGTGTTGACCATATACATAACAGAGCCTATCAACTTTCTGTATAAAGTCGGGTCCACTGCCTCTGATCTAGAAGCATCAATCTTCTTCCAATTGGTCACAAGTGGCGTTGACATAGGCTTACAATTCTCCATTCTGAATTGTTTCAAGATATCAATTAAGTACTTCCCTTGTCCAAGGAAGATATCTCCCTCTTTTTGCCACAACTCCAATCCTAGAAAGTAGTGCATCAACCCCAAGTCCTTCATCTCAAATTCTCCTGCAAGATCCTGCTTGCAGTGTGCTATGAGCTCCTCTGACCCTGTGAGAAATAGGTCATCAACATATAACACCAATATGAGTTCACCCTTCACCTGAACATAGTATAGGTTCAGATCTGCCTCACTCTTGATGAAGCCCACACTTTGCAAGTAACTGTCAATACATGAATACCATGCTCTAGGAGCCTGCTTGAGTCCATACAGTGCTCTTTTCAACCTGCATACATGAGAATCCCTCTCATGTGCTTCAAATCCTTTTGGCTGCTCTATGTAAATCTCTTCCTCAATCACTCCATTGAGGAAGGCCATTTTTACATCCATTTGGTGAATCCTCCAACCCATTTGTGCTACTACAGAAATGATAGCTCTTATGGATGAGTACCTGGCTACTGAAGCAAAAGTCTCGTCATAGTCGACTCCTTTTGAGAAAACCCGTTAGCCACAAACTGAGCTTTGAACTTCTCCACACTACCATCTGCAACATGCTTAATCTTATACAGCCATTTCGAGCTCACCACAGACTTATCTTCTAGTCTTGGTACTACCTCCCACACATTGTTTTTCATGATGGAAGAATACTCTTCCACCATGGCATCTCTCCACACTTGGTGCTTGGATGCCTCCTGAAAGTTGGAAGGTTCTACTTCAATTAATTCACTCATAAGTGCCACATACTCAGAATAACGTCTGGGAGTCCTTCTCTATCTAACAGAATCTTGAGGATCACCTACATATTCTTGAGCCTCTCTTAGTGTCTGCTCAGCTGCCCTTTTTCTCCTCTTTTCTGTAATAAGAATATGAGGTTGAGGAATTATTGATTCCTCCTTCTGATCACCCTGCTCAGCCTGCTCGCTCTACTCTCCATCTTGCGTGATTGAAGTTTGAGGAAATTGTGTTGCCTCAACTATGGGTGATTGCTCCCCCTCATTCATCAAGTTGCTAGATTTCTGAAGAGCCCTCTCTTCCTTGAACTTCACATCTCTGCAAACAACTATTTTCCTGATAGCAGGAATGTAAACTCGATAAGCCTTAGAAGTTTCACTGTACCCAACAAGGATACCCTTCTCTGCAGTAGGTTCCAACTTGGTTCTCTTCTCAACAGGAATGTGACAATACACAAGGCATCCAAAGATGCAAATGTGCCCTGAGTCTGGTTTCTTACTAGAGAATTCCTCTTATGGAGTCAACTTGCCCAACACTTTGTGAGGGCTCCTATTTTGCAAATACACAGTTGAGTTGCAAGCTTCTGCCCATAAGAACCAAGGTAGATCCTAATCACGAAGCATGGCCTTGGCTGCTCCAACTATAGCCGTGTTCTTCTGTTCAGCAACCCCATTCTGCTGAGGGTTGTACGAAACTGTCAACTCTTTCTTGATACCTTCCTGAGCACAAAAATATTTGAAGGAATTCGAGGTATACTCGCCTCCATTATCAGACCTCAGTATCTTGATCTTCTTCCTAGTTTGGTTCTCCATGAGAGCCTTAAACTCTTTGAACCTATTGAAGACCTCATCTTTATTCTTCATGAAATATATCCACGTCTTCCTAGAGAAATCATCAATGAAGGTAACATAATACTCATATCCATTCAAGGATGTTGTTGACATAGGTTCACACACATCTGAGTGTACGAGATCCAAAATCCCTTTAGATCTAGTGTCATTGTTTGGAAAACTGGTCTTGGCGTATTTCCCAAGTGCACAGCCTTTGCACACCTCATGCTTTTCTATTTTTATTTCAGGCAACCCTGTCACTATTTCCTTAAGAATATTAAGTGCTCCATGGTGAAGGTGAGCCATCCTCCTATGCCACAATTCTCCTATCCCTTTATAGCTACTAACCAACGCATGTGCTGGCTCAAACTGTAACCGAAACAAGCTGCCATGCTTGACTCCAATCACTTTTGCAATCTTGGAATCTTTGGGATGAATATAGACTTTCCCCTCTCAAAGGTCACGATGTAACCCTTGTCTCCCAAAGCAGAAACTAAGATTAAATTCTTTGTCATGCCAGGGACATACAACACATCCTCCACCAACAAAGGTTTGCTAGACTCCCTCTGAAACTTGATGATGCCAATACCAGTTGCATGGCACTTGGCATTGTCTCCAAGCTCAACATAGAAATCCAACTTCTTCTCCTCCAACTTGGTGAAACATTATTTGACTCCCGTCATGTGGCGAGAAGCCCCACTGTCAATATACCATACTCTGTTGGCAATTGAACTTGAGAGACATAGTGACCCATTTGATGACAGCAAAAACATTTAATCTTGCTCAGATCTTTCTTCTTCCCACTCTTGGAAGAAGAACCTTCTAATTTCTCTTTATTGGACTTCTTCTTACCCTTGCTTGCAAGAGCAAGATTTTCTTCATCTTGACCCTTCTTCGTCTGATCTCCTTGATGAGCACCTTCATGAATTTCCTCTTGCCCAATCAAGTAGCCGATCTTTGTCGACAACACACTTGACAAACACTTCCCAGTGCTTCGAAAAACCATTCAAGGCTATACGCACCAACTCATCTTCATCAATCATCTCTCCAACAACAACAAGCTCATCCCTGACCCGTGTTAGCTTGGACAAGTAAGAGGTCACACTCTCGCCTTTGGATATCTTGGTATTATGCAATTTTTTCTTGAGCATCATCTTACGACTCTGATAGTCACTCTGATAAAGTTTTGTGAGCGTATCCCACATCTCCTTGGCGATGTCTTTCCCTGATAAATGAGGAATTAAATGATCTCTTACTCCATCTAGGATAATCCTTTGAGCCTTAGCCTCTTTAACTTCATGCGAATCTAAGGCAACAAGATCATTTGTTGGTGGTGTCACTTCTGTGCTAGCATAGATCCACAGCCTGTTATCCTTGAGAATAGATGTAATCCGAACCTTCCACTGCAAGAAGTTAGATGCACCCTCAAGCCTGTCCTCAGATCAAACACTGGTTGCCATAGCCACAAAAAGAATTGGAGATGAAAATCTGATATTTTTTTTCTTGAAATCTGTGTCACAAATCTTGGCTTTGTATTAAGAGTTTAGTGCTCTGATACCATGTTAATTTCTTATAACCCAACAAAAAATTAATTGCTCAATAAATTCACAAAATATAATCAAATATCTGATTTATAACAATTAATACAATTGGGTTAATTAACAACTAATAATAGCGGAAGCAAAAATAACAAGAAGCCAATCACAAAAAGACAATAACACAGAATTACCCAGGAAACCCCAATGCGGGGAAAAACCTGCAAATGTTGGATCTTCTATTTAGCCTAACAACAAACTTTTCTTTCAAAAATACAATATGAGTTTGCTACAACAATCTTACATTTATAGATCCTAGTTGCTTTACTTAGCGTGCAAGGAAAGAATCTTTCCTTGCTTTCTTTGGCTTTAATAAAATCACTCTTGGATTTATCTTATCCTCACAAACTCGAAAACATTCTATTAAAGAATTGAAATCCTGCTATTGCTAAAAATCCAACTCGAATTGTTTTAAAGCATATCTAACTCGAGTTGCTTTAAAGTGATTTAAAGCATATCCAACTCAAGTTTCTTTAAAACAAATCCACATCCCACCTTTCAAGCTACAAAAATCAACAATAACCACCATTGACAAATCCATCACCTCTCCTGGGCTGCGTACCTTATTCCTATGGAACAATCTTCATCTCAAATTGATTTCTAGATAGTTTTCCAGTAAACTGATGCGAGCCAAACATCCATTAGATCATTTCCCAGGTTTGTTTCAAAGTTAACACATTTGAAACTCCTTAATTTATCTAGGAAGAAGATTGAGAACTGCCCAGTTGCTTGAGGGCTCTCACAAATCTCCTCTTCCTCGATGTTAGTTGGTGTAAAAATTTGACAACTTTGCATTCAGGTATAGGTAAACATCAACTTATGCTGCATCTAAGTACCAAAGGCTGTGAAAAATTGGAATTCCTACCTATCGAAGTATCCAAGCTCGTTTCCTTACGAAAATTGGGAGAAGTTGTATTTAAGAACAACACTGCAAATGTGTTGCAGTTTATGGGTCTGAAGGGTTTGACTCTGCTTCAATAGCTATCAATTAAAATCAGCAGTTCCCAAGGATGACATAGATGCAAAAGCTCTTCTTCCATCATTTTGATGATCATACCCTCCTCCTCCTTCCACACGAAATGTCATTCATGAGGTGACTGGAAATTCTTCACTTACACAACTGTGTGCTATCCACATGGAACAACACATGGATTTCTTAGCTTCAAAACCTCATGATGCTTGTCTTGAAGGGAGATCATTCTGCAAATTATCAACCTCTGCAAAAAGTGCCAAATTTACAACGACTCACTTTGTTGCAGAATAATTATTGTACTGAGTTCTCTGCAGAGTTTGGGATGCCCCAGTCATTTCCCAAACTGGAGACTTTTATCATCCAATATTTTCCCATTCTAGAAAGTTTTCCATCCGTGAAAGAGGGTGTAATGCCAAAGCTAAAATATTTTTTGCTTGCAGAATTGTAGCTAGGTAAAAGGATTACCTGAAGGCTTGGACCAACTCAAGAGTCTCTAGGAGTTTAAAATGATTAGAATTGAAGCGTGTAGAAGCGATCCCGAACTCCAGGAAAATGACCGTTACTAGAATCATTTCAAAGAGCACAATATCAAATTCAGTTATGAGTAATGAAGATATGTATGATCAATGCATGCACATGCATGCACATGCATGCTGTGTTTTCTTGTTTCCTACAACAGTTTGCATGCTGCGTAGTTTTTAAGTTTTGAGTTTTTTGTTTTAACTTTTAGTGTTTTTATCCTTTGTAATGTATTATAAAGACTACATTTATTTGCAGTGTATTGTAGCACAATTCAGTTTGAAGTTTTGTTGTTGATATATACAGCTAGCTTCATTTGTAGATATAATAAAAGGCGTTTAATCATCTGTGTATGAATGCTATTATTAGTATAATGTTACACAGTAGTGGCCTATTAGTAGTACCACTAATAGTGATAACATGTTGGTAGCTATTGGGTGATGCTGGCATTAGTGAGTAGTGGCTTGTATGGTAACCACTAATGGTTAGTCCAAATTATGTGATGAAACTTAGATATTTTTATTTAATTTTTTTAAAAATAATTTCTATAGATTATGGAAAGATCATATGATCGAAGTAAAAAATAAATCCATAATTTCTCTTGACATCAAAATTAGGCAAGTTTTATAAAAAAAAGGGCTTTGGGCATTTTGGATAGAATTGATGGATTTGTTTGGTTTGACAATTTCTCAAAAATTAACTAATTTCCTAAAGTCATAATCTCTTATTTTGATAAAACAAAATTTAATATTGACTTTCTTAAACATTCTAAATACTATGGAACAAAAAAAAAATGTTACTCTGATTATCAAAAAACTATAATTATGAGGATTTCAAGAAAAATAAAATAAAATTGAAAGGGTCAAATTTCCAAATGAAATTGTTATAATTATCTAAATCATCTAGAATTGGAAGAGAAGAACATACTTGAAATGAGAGAAATATACATGCAGGATAAAAAAACATGTTTGAGGCATGCGACAAATTCACCACCAGCGATTCACCATGGAAAATTCACTGCCAACAATTTACCGCGGAAAAAATCACCCGCTTGAAAAATTAATTGCATTAATTTTTGGCGGCAGTGAATTGTTGGTGGCGGTGAATTGTTGATGGTGAATTTTCCCTCGGTGAATTGCAAGCGGTGAATTTTACTAGAGCCCATGTTTGAATATCTAAACTAAAAATCTATCCTACCACAAAAGTCCCATACCATGTTAACAATTGTAAATAAATATAAACCTAAATACTAATACAATTGATAGAGATTAATGAAATAATAAATGCAAATAATTAGTGAAATCAAAATAGAGCAAACATAATTAGATTCTCGAGGAAGAAGTGCAAAAACTCAAAATAGTTTCTTTAAAATAAATGAATAAAAAGAGTTACAATATATAACCCGTGAGTTAATGTATATAACTTCTAAAATTCCAATTCTATGATGATGAAAAAAGTGCTAACAATAATTGATTGCTTGAACTAAGTTTTCAAATTGATAAAGGTAAACAAAATCCCATAAAAGAAAGAAAATGTCTTCAACCTAATATCTTTTAAAAAGAAATTAAGTAAAATTTAATAAACAAGTGCAAGATTACATTACATCTGGGCAGGTTTCATCTTATTACCAGGAGCTGCTTCGTGGCTTCAAGAGTATCCTTGTTTTTTTAAAAAAAATCTCCTAGCACGTTCTGTGTTTCCGCCAGTTTTATATGAATGGTAAGGACTCAGTCCAAATTGTCTAAAGAAATGGTTTCACCATCGAGAAAGGAAGTTTCATTACGTACAATTCTTAACTGTGCCCTATTCTCCCTCTCCGTCACTATCAAACAGAAAATCGGGCACAGACCACATGGCCTAGTCATTGACACCAATCGCAGATGAAGATGGCTTCACATGGAGATCGCCCCAGTCAGATTTGATCCAGATAAAATTGGTGACACATTGTCTATATTGGATGGTTTCTGTGAAATAGATTGTAACGGAGATGGTTTTTTTGTGAATAGGAAAGAAGTAGAGGAGATCATGATGGATTCGTTTCATAAAACCCAACATTCGCTCAGTACAGTCATTGGGGGTATCAACATACATAGCAACATTTGTAATGGGACCAGGATTATAGTTGAGGAGTGTCCTTGCCTAACACCTACAAATCTCTCTAGTTATGGTATAGATTGGATATATACGTGCGTGGTTAATGAAGAAAATATCTCAAAATATGAATCCTGGATGCCATCACATGATTGTGGTATAGAGAAGGCGTTTTTAATGGCGAGGAAGGGAAAATATTGCAAAGTTTATTTGCTAAACTATGCGCTGGCTATAGCGAATATTATGAAAGAATTGACCAAGTCGAGGAGTATGAGTATGACGAAGCCTACAGTAGATTTCGGTTTCCGCTTAGTGGCAGGACGCAAGTATGTTGACTATAATGATTTGGATGAGTATGACGAGGAGGATGAAGAATACGATGGTGGTGACGATGATTATAATGATAATGTAAGTTCTAATTGATATTTTTGTTCTTGTAAATGAGATTATGGATATCTTAAAAGCAAAACAAAATTTCTAAAATTGAAGGGGTATTGTATCCAGCGCTTAAATTTGACGGTCGCCTGTCAACAAATTTTTTAATGACGGTTATCTATTCAAAGGTGCCCTTAAAACATTATGATATACCTTAGTGTAAGTAAAATTATATATAAATGAAATATATATATCATTATGATTCTATATAAATTTTGACAGCCTATCCAAAATCTCTCCTTTCATCTGATACAATCTTCTAAAAATTTTGATTGTATTTTATGGGAAAAATCTCTAAATATGGTCATACGACCATCAAATTTAAGTCCTGATTGTATCCAAACAAAAACACAAATAATAATAATAAAAAATAAATTATTTATCATTATTTTTTATAATGTATAAATAAATTATTATTTGTATTTTATTTTATTAGTAGAGATATTTTGAGAAAGAAAGAAGGTATCATTATAAGTAAAAGGTGTGGAGATAAGTGATAGAGAGAGTCTATGGCCAAAAATAATGTTTTCCTTTCATTTAAATCATATAAGAGCTCAATAAAATTTAGCAAGGCTACCAAGCTTGCTCCCAACTTTTTTAAACCATTCAAGATCCTAAAAAAGATCAACCCAATGATAAAAAAAACTTTTTTTTATCTACTTTGAATAATATCCATAATACATTTCATTTGACTTTTAAAGAAACATGTGGGTGATCCACAATAGTGGTTTACAATTTTTGGTCAAACTGGGCACTGATTTTTTTTTTTTAACTAAAATTTCACATTCGGGCACTTATAGCGGTTAAACCATGAGGAATTTGAAGATGATGCAAACTAGAGTCTTGTCACATTTTGTCTATAGATTTTAAAAATATATTTTTCAAAATTTTTGGAATTAGATTGCACTTCTTTTTCCATCTCCCACGAAAACTAGGTTTTTTCAAAAAACAACATTTTAAAAAAGTGACGCACATCGTATAACGCATAATTTTTTTTTCCTTGAAAGATAAAATTCTAATTCTTTCCAATTTAGATTTGTAACTCCGATATCTAGTGCTTCCACTTGGTTAGATAGTTTTTTATTGAATATTTTTTCTTTAATGAAGTTTCAAAGTCAAATCAATTACAATTCAAACATAACGAGACCATATAACGCATAAATTTTACTGTATGTATTACAATTCCTTTTTTTTTTGTTGGATAAGGGACTCCAATATCTGGTGCGCTCATATTTTTTAATTTTTTTTTGATAATCTTCTATTTTTCCACATGTGCAGAAGAAAGAGTTTTGTTTTTAGTGAAAAACTTATATTTAATAAAACTTAAAAAACAAATAGATAATATAATCAAAACATATTTAAATTGTATTTGTTGGATAACTCGTTTTGAGGGAAAGCTGATACCAGTTGGGTTTCTGAGATCTCCTCCATTGTTATTCTTAAATCAAGCTTTGAAGTGCAAAATTCTGAGCAATTTTGGTGCTTGAGAGGATGTGGGTGAAAATAAGTGGGTTCGGTCGAACCACTATTCGATCGAACAAAAAATAAATGTTTGGTCGAATAAGGGTTCGACCGAACCCATTTAACATACAATAAAAAATGGATTTGAATGGGGTTCGGTCAAACGTTCTAAAAATGTTTGGTTGAACCCCCTCTATTAAAAATTAATATTTAATATTAATATAAATATAAATTATATTATTTTTAAATTATAATAAATAATATACTTATTATTGCAATATATTTTAATAATTATATTATTATTATAATATATAACTATTATTATAATATTAAAAGTATATAATTAAAAACTATATATATTATTATTATAATATTAAAAGTATATAGTAAAAAACTATATATTAATTTTTTCTAATCATGGCTTTTCAAATCTTGGATTTTTAGGCTCAACACAAGTGTCATCAAAACACTCTCCTCAGATAGGATAACGAGAAGCTTCGCTTAGAGAACATGGAAACTAAAGAAGCTGTAGACACATAAAAATGGCCTCGACTTGCAAATCATATTTTCTATGATGACCACGCTTCTCCCTCACATAATTCAACTATCTAATCATGTCCATTCCTACATGATTATTTGAATAAATAAATTATATTTATTTATTTAAATGCGTCACTGATCAATCCTTATTTCCTCCATAACATTATCATTTATCCTTGAATCAAATAAACTTATTTATTTATCCCACATTCCATCCCACCAAATAAATAATTAAAATAATTATAAATATCAAGTCTTTTGTCTCATTCCCATTTATGAATTAAACCATTATTTAATTCATAAGTCAACATTCCTCCATAAATTAAATAATTTATATTATTCCAACTACCTATTTTTTTCCACCATTGATTTGATTGTCTCCAACTAAATCTCAACCCTTCATTTCAAGGTTTTCCCTAACTTTGACCTAATGTTGCCCTAACCCTAGTCCTCCTTATGACTTTGATTCTTGGCCTTTGATCTTAGGGCTTCACCAAGTTTTAATCCTGGCCATCCATTCTCAATTTGGAATTCTTTAAAAGGCCCTCTTTCAAGTCATTTTGACAACACAAGAGTTAGACACAACATGCTTGAGAGCCTTTGAGTACTTGAGTATACATATTACTTCAATATTTTGCTTGTCTTTGGCATAGGTTATAGTTGCACTTCAATTCTAAGGGAAAGTATACTATTTTTAGCAAGATGGAGAAGGCCAATGGAGGTCAACCAATGGAGGCTTGAAGAGTAGGTGATTTTGTTTCATTCTTTTTATGCTTCTTGTTTTCATTGTGCTCTATTGTTGATTAGCGAGTTAGTTTTATGTTGCTTGCAATTTAACTTGAAAATTTTCCTAATTACATTTGGTGAACTTGACGTATTTTTGTTAGATCTTTAATTCATGGGTTATTTATCTTATCTATTTTAAAGGAAGGGTTATTATTCCCTTGTCACACATTCAAAAATGAACTCTTAGGAATAAGAATAAATAGTAGTTCTTGATTGCGATACGCAAACACTAATAAGGTATTTGTGGATCTACTACTATTAATATACATTCAGAGATTTGTCCAGACAATATAACATGTTTCTAGCCCCGTGTTGCATTTAGATTTACTCATGGGTAATACAGGCCCACGATCCATTAATTTCAAAACACAGTTGGTAGGACATATTGCGGATAAAATATGGGACTTTCGATTCATAATTCTAGAGAGCCCTCTTTTTCTTTTTTTTGTCTAGATAAATCAACTTCTATTGCATGCTTTTTGATTAAATCCTCTATTGTGGTTTCTTAGATCATACTCTATAAGCTAGTGTTTTGATTTAAATAGGAGCTGTCAACACTTGAATCCAAGATCAGTATTCTCTAAGCTAGTGTTTTAATTGGATTCTCTATCTTCATGTATATAAACTAATCAATTTATGATTGTGAGTCAAAAATGCAACATACCAAATATTTACATTCTTCCATTGAAAGCTTGTGGAGTAAGGAATAGAGACCTAAGTGTTGACACAAATTAATTACTCCAATGACTTCTATGGTCAGCACAAGCAAGAGAAGGTTCAACTCACCAATGAAATACACGTGCAGCCGTCTCTCACCACCCTGTCATTTTATTTTTCTCACTTGTCTTTCATTAATATGCTATCTAACCATATTCGACAGTCCTTTGTACATTTAAGGCTTAGTCTACTTGTTTTTGTCAATAAGTTGAATATAACGATGGAGGATATATCCGTTTGATTAAATCCTTTGCTACTATGGCTCACTTTTTATCTTCTTTCAATGCCATCAATATCAAGGCTTGCCGTTGGTTTGAATTTAGAGAGTGCATTCATTAATGTTTGTTGACTATTTTCTTTTGGCGTATTGAAGTGTTGTTTTATCAAAAATATTTTTGAAGTGTTGCCCAATCTTGTGACATTAATATTGGGTGATGAGAGCAACGCTTGGTTAGCTATTAGCGCGGGCTAGTAGCTAGAAAATGGAATGCATTCATTAATTTGGTTGGACGTTTTGCTTTTGAAATATTAAAGCATTAATACAGACGGATCTCAACTACCGTTATTGGCGTACGGGTTCAAATCTCTTCATTATATTTGGTGTTGACATTTTCCTTGTTTGAAAACTTCTGCCTCAAATGTTCATTAATTCTAATACAATGCCAAAAAAGATGATTTAATGAGGCTTTCAAGTTTCTTCTTGTGTGTTGAAATTCACAAGCACATTGCTGGCTCCTGACATCCTTGTCTAATCATAGAACCAAAATGTTTACAAAGAATATCCAACTTCATGGCAACGTACTTCAAATCGACAGGAATCCAGTCTTTAGCTACTATCTGAGCATCTGCAAGCTTCAAATCTATCAACAAAGAACACCTATTCTGATAGATATGGTGCGAATGCTCACGATTCTGGATTTGCAACATCCACTTTCGCTTGTCAAAGATTGGAGACTCAAAACTACTAATTATGTTTTGCAGGGCTTGTGCTTGAATTTTGCTCTATCTTGATTGCCTTTTTCACATTGAATGATTAGGGGGCCTAAAAAGAACTTTCATGCTTGAGTTGACATGATAAGCTTGGATTAAAATACACAAAGTGTTTGATGTGTTGGCCTCACACTTCAATTTGGATATTAAAATGAACAAATGCTTTCAACTTGTGTAACCTTTGATTTAATAATAGGAGTATCCTCTCCCCTTGCGCACTTGTGCGATCCTGGGTGCAAGAGAAACTATTATTGACTCTAGGAAATTGGGCCTTCCTTGGTGGGAAAAAGTACTCACCCCAAGGTGACTCAGACCGGCAACAGAGCTCTTTGGCCGAGCTACCTCAGACTGGAATACAAATGTGAATCCTAAGGGAAAGCCTAGGATTACGAGTGTGGATGTGTTACACAGACAAAGTAGTACTCCCCAAAACCCTGTTGAGTGTAACCTCTTTAGGCTGGAGTGCCTCCTAAATGGAGATTAATCTTTGCCTCATGTGTGGCCACTCGAACGGGGGTCCCGGACTAAATACTTTTGTGTAGTAGCCAAAAACCTTCTATCCACTAGTGCAACAACGGTCGTTGTGAAGGAATCCACATCTTCATAGTCTTTAGTAGAGGTGATCAACATGCCATGGGAGTTTTATGGGTGCTAGAAGCTTGGTTGGCCTGAGAAGAGAGTGCACTGTAAGGGGGAGCCCATGCAGCCAAGCTTCTGGATTCACATGCTAAGGATATGTGGCTGGGGAAACCGACATGGAATCTAGCGGATATTGTCTTGGCCTAACCATAGGATTGTGCTTGTCTTCTTTGTGATTGATTACACATTCAAAACATCATGTTTTCTAAGTGTTTTCTGGATTCTCAAAATAGTATACACAACAATCACAATCTAGAAATGAAACAATCAACTTCAGACAATTGAAAATTTTCATCAAAACATCACAAAACTGAATTCGAATCCAACAATTTTTCCTACTATCAAACATCTTTTCTAGAAGTCTTTGTTAGAAACTGGAACTGAAGTTGCTCAAAATTTTCATCATTCAACCATTAGCTAGCATTTTTACCTTAGGTTCAACCTTGTTAATTTTAGTTGCATTCCCTAGGCTTCATAATCATCCTTTCCTACATAGACTTGTCATTAGGTTTTCATCTTTGTAGACTTTGGATTAGGCCACCTCACCACACTTTGCAAAATCATTGCCTTCAAGAGTAGGTAATCTTGGGACTTAGTCAACAATTTCCTTTTCAGTCATTGTCCTTTTTGTGAGAATTTCCAACTCAATAGTCTAGTGAGGAGAACTCACTAGTCATTTTGACCTTGTCACTTTGTCATTTTCAACAAGTCCTTTGATAACCCAAATTAAGACATATATTAAGCTTAGAGTGGTTAGGAAAACCTTTCTCCACATCGTATTCATCTTAGTCCATACTTTGCATATTTTATGCCTAAAAATAAAATAAAAAATCCAAAAATAGTGTTCACCGTAGTCCTCATTTTGCACCTAGTCAATTTTATCACCTTGCATTAATCAACATTGTCATCCTAGTTATCATTGT
Source organism: Sequoia sempervirens (assembly GCA_007258455.2). Classification (NCBI taxonomy): domain Eukaryota; kingdom Viridiplantae; phylum Streptophyta; class Pinopsida; order Cupressales; family Cupressaceae; genus Sequoia; species Sequoia sempervirens. Next base: position 32,787 of record VDFB02057303.1, read on the forward strand.
TGCCTTGACCTTTGACATCTTTCTTTGGAAATCCTTTCATCTTGCATCAATCATTTCCTTAGAAAAATGTCATAATCACCTTGCATTGTCATCCTTATCACAAAAACACCAAAAACATAGACTAGTTGTCATAATCATCATCCTCATTTGAGAAATTCTCTTTTATGGTCGAAACTAGGCTTCAAAGAAAGAAAAGACAAATGACAAACTTTGGACAAGACTTCAACACCAACATCCACACCAAAACTTATGACATGAACCAAGACATGACTTTTAACGATCCATTTACAAACATGAACATACCATCTTCCATGAACCTACCAACATCCTCTCGAAATCCATTCGAACCACTCATACAAAGAGACCGCAATGGACAAGTATTAGCTGAGGATCTACACGTTGCAGCCCAAAATCTTGACGTAGCTTCATTTGTAGAGGACTTGGTCTTGAACGATGCTGATAGATACCTTGCTATGCTTTTAGACCAAGGGGAAAAACTACCAAGATGCTTTGACATAAATACCATAAGACCTTTGTCTCAAGACAACACGACACAAAACTTGACACCTCAACAAAACACAAACAATGCCTCCAACAATAACACTGTTGTCACCACACAAATTGCTACAAGTACCATCAATGTTACATCTAGTGGCACCATAAGTCAAAACACCTCCAACTCAATCAATGCAACATCTATTGGAGGAACACCCACCATGTCACAAGCAATATCACAATCCATGCCCGCAATGTCAATGACATCTTCACAAACAGTTGGAACCACCCTTGGATCTACATCAATGGGGGAAAGTTCCTCAAACCCCATACTTGGAACTTCATCTATGACCATAGGGACATCATCATCAAATCCGTATGTGGGAACCTCATTCAACCCCTTTGGAGGAACTAAATGACGTATTCTTATTTGAGGTCCCCAACCAAATGTTAACACATCGTCACAACTAAACATCAATGCCTCACAAGGACAAAATACCAACATCCCACATGGACAATTCCAAGGATAAAATACCAACATCCCACATGGACAATTCTTCCAACATGGACAAGGAACTCAAATGACACAACAACAACTCACTTAATGTTTGAAAACCCTTTACAAACAACAACTCACTTAATGTTTGAAAACCCTTTACAAAAAAAAACCCACTTAATGTTTTGAAACCCTTTACAAATAACCCCTGCAACTCCCTTCTGAGCTTGACAACAACCTTCAAAATGAGAATGTCAAAAATGGCAATGTTTTGGGCTTCTTGTCCATTCCAAATTATGATTTTGGAAACATGCCGACACAAAACCCACATTACGTTTTCCTTTATGGTTTCTCTAAATGTTATTCATTTATTCAATGAGAACATTAAAATGGAAAAATTAAAAAACCATCAACACAAAAGCACATAAACAACTCTGCATTTCAAATGAAAACCCCCTTTTGCAAGGAAAACTCTTGGAAACCCATCACTAAAAACCCATCTTCGCAACGAATGACCATTCAATTTATTTAGTGAGAACATTAAAATGGAAAAAATTAAAAACCCTCAACACAAAAATGCATAAACAACTTTGCATTTCAAATGAAGACCCATTTTTTAAAGGAATACCCTTGGAAACCCGTCACTGAAAACCATCTTCGCAATAAATAGTTGTTCAATTCTTCATAATTTTTAGGAAGAATGAAAAAATGGTATATATTTCTAGCAGATATACATACCTTCTAGCTAGTTGCCCATGCCTATGAAATGCATTTTTCTAGGGAGTGTGTCCACCCTGCTTTAGCCTTCGAATACTTGCAACTCCCTTTTGCGGTCCCCAACAACCTCCAAAATGTGAATTCCAAAAATGAAAATGATTTGGGAATTTTGTCCATTCTAATTTTTTATTTTGAAAAACCTACTGGAATTGTCACGCTTTTCCTGTGATGGGACAGGTGATGACACTCCAAGCAACACGTGCCAAACATTTGTTAGCTCAATTTGTCAAGTCTTTTCGTCAGTACGTTTTGTCAGGAGAGTGGGATGGGGGATGGGTGTTATGTTATAATGTCTATACATAGGTGCATTTTTTTAGGAGATTAACTTCTCCCATATTAATGATGGTGTATAGTTTATAATTTAAAACTTATTGTTTTCCACTAGAGAGTTCAATCAATGTTGGAAACCTCTACCCAAGTTATATATGTGCCCTTTTTAATCCAACAATTGAAGTCAATGATGGATTCAAATATTTAACCATTACAAAGAGAATAGTCATTGAGAGGTCATGGGGACAACAAGTAAATGATAGATTTCTTATAAATGAGAGCACTATTGAGGTGGAAAGTAAAGCAAACAGTGGCTGTAATTGAACTGTGTTCCTCATAGATCGTTTGGCTTACATGCTAGCGCAAAAGAATTTCCAAGAGGTGTCATTGGTTAGCAATTTCAGAGACGACTTGGAACTCATGTTTATTGAACTTAAAAACATCAAATGCTTACTCATTGATTCCCATGGAACCACAAATTCTAGTTCAATGAATAACTGGTTGCAGAAACTCCAAGATTTCTTGGTGACGTTGTCGACTTAATAGAGAGCACGTTTCAACAACATAACAACTTGATTTCTCATTATCTAGTAGGTAGTAGGATTCAAGTATTGAAAGACAAAATTCAAAGAATTCACCAAATCTCCAAGTATCTCCACTATCTTAGAGAGATGGATGTGCAACCCCGTTCTGCATTGGTTAATGGAGTTTTTGTACATAATGAAAGAAGATCAAGTAGAGTGTTCATGGATGATAATCCAGTGGAGATGAAGAAATATATTAAAGAAATTGTTAGATGGCTGACCATGGGTGACCCTTGAATCATTGCTATCATAGGGATGGGAGGGCTGGAAAAAAGTCTACTGCTAAAACTCGTGTTTGAGAGCCAAAAGTTCAAAGAAACTTTTGACTGTCAAATTTCCAAGTGTGAAAGTGTCCCAAATATTCCAAGTTGATTGGTTGCTCTAGTATATAGTCTTTCAGATAAACCTCCTAGTAGAAATGTTGGAAGTAATTTCTCTATCGATAAGGTTTGACCATCGACAAGAATATGATATCTCCAATGCATTCTACAAACTATATTTACTTCATCTACAATCTATATTTACTCCATCTATAATCATATTTACTCCACCTGCAATTAGCTTTACTCCACTATCCACTATCTGATTTCATGTTATTACCAACTACTGTAGCTATCACTTTCTATGCAAAAAGTTCTTATCTATATCTTATCATTTCATGTCTTCACCGCCCTGTGCATTGTGCACCGACTATGTTTTACCAATATATTCCCATCTATAAATAAAGATGCTTTGTAAATGTAAAGTGATATGAGAGCTATGCAGATTTCATAGAACATACATATCTTTGTAGTTTGTTATGCTAACAGTTCAATAAAATTTTATGTTGTATGCTGTAGCATATGTTTGTTTGATTCTCTCTGTTTCTTCTGTTATTTGCTTTCTGTATACTGTTCTTTGTGTTTTTTTGTCCACAACTGGTATTAGAGATGAGGAGATGATGTGCCTCAATAGAAGACTGTTATCTTGCAAGTTGTTTTAAAAGGAGAAGAGAACTGCTAAAGATTCCAGCCACAGAAGTTGGAGCTATTTTAGAACATATTGAAGAAGAGATCAAGTGTTTGAAATGAAGCCTCAGAAGAAGGCTATAAAATTTGGAAAGAAGTAGAAAGTTGTTTTTGTTTGCAATAAGCCTTACTTTGAAGGTATTAGATTGCTGTAGCAAAAAAGTTTGTAGTCAAGGCATCAAGCAGTAGCCTCTCACAACCTCAAATTCCACTGTTCACCAGTAAGAACTATGATTTATGGTTAATAAAGATGAAAGTTACATTGTTTTGTTCTCAAGATGTATGGGATTTGGTAGATAATGGTTTTGCAGAACTACAAGATCATGTAGCCTTTCAGGCATTAACACAAGTAGAAAAAACCAACTAATAGAGACCAAGAAAAAAGATGATAAAGCCTTGTTTCTTATTTAGCAAGCTATGGATGAGTCAGTGTTCCCTAGGGTTGCTGCAACAACTAGGTCCAAACAAGCTTGGGATGTATTAGAGACAACTTACCAAGGTACAACCAAAGTAAAGATAGTTAAGTTACAAATATTAAGGAGAAGTTTTGAAAATATTCATATGAATGCATCTGAATCTATAGACCATTTCTTTATTGTTCAAGTAATGAATATTGTTAATCAAATGAGGTCATATGGTGAAAATATTGTAGATCAAACGGTGATTGAAAAGATACTTAGAAGTTTACCTAGTAATTTTGATGGAATTGTAGTTGTCATTGAAGAATCAAAAGATTTAACTCAATTATCTGTAGATGAACTATTGGGATCTTTATTGTCTCATGAATCTAGAATGAATAGGAATAATTCTTTTTCTTCAAAGAATTCTTTTAGATCTCAAGTGTCATTTAACAGAGGAAGAGGAAGGTCAAGCTTCAAAGGAACAGGAAGAGGCAGAGGTGGACACATAAATCCAGAACAAGGAGAAAGGAGTAATCAATCCAATTAGAATTTCAATAACAGAGGATGAGGAAGAAATCAATTTCAACAACAATCACCTAAGTTTGATAAATCCCATATTCAATGTTATCATTGTAAGAAATTTGGTCATTTTGCAAATGAATGTTGGAAGAAAAAAATAGAACTGGATAAACAAAATGAAAATTACTCAAGTGTATTAGATAATAGCTCAGGAGGATTATTCTTAACATGTAATGTTGCTCAAGAGAGTTGCAACAATATATGGTTTTTAGATAGTGGATGCAGTAATCACATGATAGGTAATAGTGAATTATTTGCTAGTCTGGAAAATTCTATGAAATTTGAGGTGAAATTGGGAAATGATAGTAAAGTATCTATAATGGGGAAAGGTGTTATAAATATTTTGACTAAGAATGGAGAAAAGAGATATATTTCTGATGTCTTCTTTGTTCCTGGTTTAAAACATAACTTGATGAGTATTGGTCAGTTAGTGCAAAAAGGGTATAGAGTTTCTTTTAACAATGATGCTTGTACAATTTTGGATAGAAATCCTAGTGATAGATTAATTGCAAGAGTTGAGATGACCAAGAATCAGATGTTCCCCCTCTAGATTAATTGCATCCAAGGAACAAAGGAAGTAAGTTTCAAAATAGTATACTTAGACCAAACATGGCTTTGACATTTAAGGTATGGTCACCTAAATTTTGAAGGATTGAGTTTATTGCAAAAAGGAAATATGGTAAAAGGTTTACCACCCATAGACAGTTCAACTAGTTTATGTGAAATTTGTATATTAACAAAACAACATAGAGAAATTTTTTGAGTAAAGAGTTCATATAGAGCAAGGACACCATTAGATTTGATTCACACTGATATATGTGGACCAATGCAAACTCCATCTTTAGGTGGAAGCATATATTTTCTAACATTTATTGATGATTTCAGTAGGAAAACTTGAATATACTTTCTCATGCATAAGTCTGAAGCCTTTAGTAAGTTCATGGAGTTTAAAGCTATGGTTGAAAAGCAAAGTGGTCTACACATTAAGATACTCAGATCAGATAGAGGTGGTGAATATAGTTCTAATGAATTTTTAGACTTTTGCAGAGATCATGGTATCAAGAAACAATTTACAACAAAGTACACACCACAAAAAAATGGTGTAGCAAAAAGAAAGAACAAAACCATAATGGAAATGACTAGAAGTATGTTGAAGGCAAAGAATTTGTCTAATGATTTTTGGGTAGAAGCAGTAGCATGTGCAGTATACATCTTGAACATAAGTCCTACGAAGAGTGTTAGGAACCAAATTCCATAGGAAGCATGGACTGGTACGAAACATTGCGTATCTCATTTTAGAATTTTTGGATGTGTTGCATATTCTTTGGTTCCTTCTGAATTGAGAAGAAAATTGGATGATAAAAGTGAAAAGTGTATTTTCATCAGTTATAGTGAGGAATCAAAATCTTATAGATTATACAATCCTATTTCAAAGAAAATGATTATTAGCAGGGATGTTAAATTTAAGGAGGAAGAAGCATGGGATGGAAACACTGATAATATAGTCATAAGTGGAGCACCAATACCTCATTGTGAAGAACTAGAAGAAAATGATGGTCAATCAAATCAAATTGGACCAAGTACACCACCAAGAAATTTTGTGCAGGGTCAATCATCAAACTATGAAGGCCAACCTACTCCCAATTCAAATGTAAGTAATGAGTTAGATCCTACAAGATTGCTTCTTTAAAACCAAGCTCTAGAAGTAAAAAATGAAGAAATTTAAAAGAAATATATTATCAAGATCAGGGGAATGTAGATTTGTATTCAAATTTTTCTTTATTTTCTCATAATCCTATATATTTTGAAGAAGCAGTGAAAGAAGATAATTGGATCAAAGCAATGGATGAAGAAATGGATTCTATTGAAAGAAATTAGACATGGGAGTTAGTGATCTACCTAAAGGAAAAGATGCTATGGGAGTCAAATGGGTCTATAAGACTAAGTTTAATGTTGAAGGTAAAGTTGCAAAACATAAAGCTAGATTAGTTGCAAAAGGTTTTTCACAATAGTATGGGATAGATTATAATGAAACATTTGCTCCAGTTGCTAGACTTGATACAACTAGGGCTATTTTAGCAATAACTGCACAAAATAATTGGAAGGTTTATCAAATGGATGTAAAATAAACCTTTTTGAATGGTTTTCTTGAAGAAGAAGTCTATGTTCAATAACCATCGGGATATGAGGTATATGGGCATGAAAGTAAAGTATGTAAATTGAGAAAAACACTTTATGGTTTGAAATAGGCAGCTAGGGCATGGTATAGTAGGATTGATTCATATTTGATAAGTAATGAATTTATTAGAAGTAACAATGAGCCCACATTGTATACAAAGACCAATGAGCAAGGTCAAATTTTGATTGTGAGTCTATATGTTGATGACTTAATTTTCAGTGGAGATTTATTTGCAGACATGTTCAAGTCAGCCTTAATGAAAGAGTTTGAAATGATAGACTTAGGCTTAATGATATACTTCTTAGGCATTGAAATTTTTCAATATGACAAAGGAATTTTTATTTGTTAGTCTAAGTATGCAAAATATGTATTGAGAAGATTCAGATTGTTAAAAAGTAATCGATCATCAACTCCAGTTTCCATAGGAACAAAACTCAACAAAGAAGATAAAAGGTCAAATGTTGATCCAACTATGTTTAATAGACTTGTTAGAAGTCTCATGTATCTTATAGCTACAACGTTAGATAGCATGTATGTAATTAGTTTAATCTCGAGGTTCATGGATTCACCTAAGATTCTCACTGGCAAGTTGGAAAGAGAATACTAAGATATGCTGCAGGAACAACAAAATATGAAATTTTATATTCCAAAACTAATGATTTTAATTTGGTTGGTTACATTGATAGTGATTTTGCAGGTACCATAGACGACAAGAAGAGTACTTTTGGACACATATTTCATTTTGGATTTAGAGCTTTCTCATGGGCATCGAAGAAGCAACCCATAGTGACCATTTCATTAGGCAAAGGAGAATATGTAGCTGCAACCACTATGACATGTCAAGCAATATGGATGCGCTGAGTTTTATCAGATTTGTTGCATAATCAAGAACCAAAAACAATAGATTTTGTGATAAGAAGTCAGCTATTGCACTATCAAAAAATCATGTTTTTCACAAGAGGAGAAAACACATTGATACGAGGTACCATTTCATCCGAGAGCTGGTCAATGATGGAGAAATTTGCCTTGAATTTTGTAGATCTAAAGATCAATTAGTTGACATTTTTACTAAGCCATTACCAAAGGAAAATTTTGAATATCTACGACAAAGACTAGGTGTTATTGATGCTGAAGCAATCAATGGTTGAAATTAAATGGGAGTGTTGGAAGTAATTCTCCATCGATAAGGTTTGACCACCAACAAGAATCTGATATCTCCAGCGCATTCTGCAAACTGTATTTACTTCATCTGAAATATGTATTTACTCCATCTATAATCATATTTACTCCACTGTCCACTATCTGATTTCATGTTATCACCAACTGCTGTAGCTGTGACTTTCTACACAAGAAGTTCTTATCTATATCTTATCCTTTCATGTCTTCACCACCCTGTGCATTGTGCACCGACTATGCTTTACCACTATATTCCCATCTATAAATAAAGATGATTTGTAAATGTCAAGTGATATGAGAGCTATGCAGATTCGACAGAACATACATATCTCTAAATTTTGTTATGCTGGAAGTTCAATAAATTTATGTTGTATGCTATAGCATACATTTGTTTCATTCTCTCTGTTTCTTTTGTTATTTGCTTTATGTATATTGTTCTTTGTGTATTTTTTTCTACAAGAAAAATAGAAAACTCTTCTAATTGCCAATGAGTTCAAGGTTAACATCTCCAACCACCTTAAAGAAAGGTGGTGTTTAATCATTTTGGATGATGTATGGGACTCAGGGGAAAAATAATTGATTGTTTTTCAGGCCAACAACGATAACAAGATTTTGATTTCAACATGCGACAAGAAAGTTGCAGGAAAAATGGGAACTCAACGCACGTGTGACATGAATTATTTGTCTAACAGAAAAAGTTTTAAGCTGTTCTACAGGCATGTTAGCGTTACTTTCCCATTCCTCCATAATCCATAGACATGAATTCCTTCGTTATCAATGGACAACAGATAAGCTAACATAAGTAGACATCAGTGTTTCTTTTCATGCATATGCTAACTGAAGTAGACAGTTCACTATGATATGCTAACTAAAACAAACATGACAGTTAGTTTGCTTTCTTCGTCCCTTATCACCGTAGGAAACTGCAGTTAAGTCTACCTTTCACCTCAATTTCTTTGCTGCAGTTCTTATTTATATTAGTTCTCAATGCATTGTAATCTGTTCGGTTAATAGAATCTTTATTTTTTATTCTTGCTCTGTTTCTTTCTCTATTATTTATTTGCAATCTTTCCTTTCTTTTCTAGCCAGATCTATGCTATATTGCAGGTTTAACTCAAATTTTTCATGGTATCAGAGCCTTGTTGGAGATAGTTTCAAGCTAATAAAGACATAGCAAGAAAAGATAAACCACTCCCCTGTTGCATTGAAATCCACATGTTGGTTGAGTTTGCTGCTCAATCGAGGTTGATTGCTCTTCTTTACCCATTGGCGAGTTTTTGATGGGAGGCGCATGACAAGATTGGAGGCAGCGATATTAAGGGTGATCTACTTTTCTGAGGAGCTATAGAATTTCTATTGGGAGACCACAAATTGCCATTGGGAGGCCAAACAAAACTTGATATTCTATCTTCAGGCATTCATCATTGGCACAGGAGCTCTTGCCTTATGGGGGATTCATATTTTTTTTTTTATATTCTCTCTAAATTTCTGGGAGAATTTCATATGTAAATGGGTACCTAAAATGGCCTTGATGCGAAGACCCATCTTTATTGCCTCTATAGGCATTTTTCTCCTTAGTAAGGTTTAACGGGGGGTTTTGTTTCCATAGGGTTTTCCCTCTTTCTTCTTTTTATGTTTCTTTAGTTAGACTTAAGGGGGGGTGTTAGCGTTACTTTCTTGTTCCTCCGTAATCCATGGACATGAATTCCTTCATTATCAACGGACAATAGATAAGCTAACATAAGAAGACATCAGTGTTTCTTTTCATGTATATGTTAACTGAAGAAAATAGTTCACTACGATATGCTAACTGAAACAAACATGACAATTAGTTTGCTTTCTCCGTCCCTTATCACCATAGGAAACTACAGTTATGTCTGGCTTTCACCACAATTTCTTTGCTGCGGTTCTTATTTATATAAGTTCTCAATGGATTGTACTCTGTTCGGTTAATAGAATCTTTATTTTCTATTCTTGCTCTGTTTCTTTCTCTGTTATTTATCTGCAATCTTTCCTTTCTTTTCTAGCCAGATCTACACTATATTGTAGGTTTAGCTCGAATTTTCACAAGGCATGCATTTCTTAACGACGAAAATAAGAGTCTTTCAAAGGAGTTGGAGGAAATGGCCAAAGACATTGCAAAAAAGTGCTCAAGATTGTCGTTAACTCTGAAGACAGTCGCAAGATCCATGGGGAACCCACGCTGAACCAACTAAAGCAATTTGACATAATCAAGAACGATGTTCTACCAGTTCTTAGGTTAAGTTTCGATGCTCTGCTTGATTATCTAAAGCCTTGTTTCCTTTTTTGTTCCGCATACCTGGAAGAGACTAGAATGGGTTGTGAGCACCTCATATAAGTATGGATTTTTGAAGGATTTGTTAATCTTGAAGAAACACAAGATGCTTATGAGCTCGGACGATCCTATTTAAGTCAGCTCATTCATCATTGTATGATTGAATTTCTACTCTATAATGGGAACGTTGACACAATCAAATATTGTAAAATGCATGATCTGCTACATGAGTTAGCTCTTTTAGAGTCTCAGAAGTAGTCAAAATGTTTATATCAGGCTGGAAGAAGCTTGAAAATTTTTCCTGTAGAAAAGTGCCAGGGCCTACGAAGGATTTCATGGAGGATTTCATTAATTAAAAATGAAATAACTGTTAATTTCTTATAACCCAACAACATATTAATTGGTCAATAAATTCACATAATATAATCAAATATCTGATTTATAACAATTAATACAACTAGGTTAATTAACAACTAATAACATCGGAAGCAAATAACAGCGGAAGCCTAACAACAAACTTTTCTTTCAAAAATATAATATGAGTTTGCTACAACAATCTTTCATTTATAGAGCCTAGCTGCTTTACTTAACGTGCAAGCAAATAATCTTTCCTTGCTTTCTTTGGCTTTAATTACACATAAAATCACTCTTGGATTTATCTTATCGTCACAAACTCAAAAAAATTCTATTAAAGAATAGAAATCCTGCTGTTGCTAAAAATCCAACTCAAATTGTTTTAAAGCATATCTAACTCGAGTTGCTTTAAAGTGATTTAAAGCATATCCAACTCAAGTTGCTTTGAAACAAATCCACATCCCACCTTTCGAGCTACAAAAATTAACAGTCCCTCTTAGCGAGGAAGGTGTTCTGCACAACACCCAACTTCTCCCTGAAGAACTCAAACTTGCTCTTGATCAAGGCCTTCGTTAGGATATCTGCTATCTGTTCATTCGTAGGAATGTAATGGAGTTTCACTATCCCCTTTTCCACACAATCTTTGATGAAGTGGTATCTGATCTCAATGTGCTTTAACTTGTCATGAAACACTAGATTCTTAGAGAGTTTGATACAACTCTGATTATCACAGTAAATGACTATAGGATCCAACTCCTGATCAAAGAGCCCAGCTAGAAGTTTCCAAAGCCACATAGCCTCACATGTAGCTATACTGGCTGCCATATACTTAGCCTCTACAGAACTCAATGCAACTAACTTCTGTTTCCTGCTGTACCAAGAGACTACTCCTGATCCCAAACTAAAACTACACCTTGAAGTGCTCTTCTGATCAGCTATACTGCTTGTCCAATCTGCATCGGTAAATCCCTCGAGATTCACTCCATCCTGTTGAACATACCTCAGCCCATAATCAACTGTGCCTCGAAGATATCTCAAAACATGCTTCTCAGCTATCTAGTGCACATGTTTAGGTTCCACCATAAACTGACTGAGTGAGTTCACTACAAAATAGATGTCTGGCCTAGTGTTGACCATATACATAACAGAGCCTATCAACTTTATGTATAAATTCAGGTCCACTGCCTCTGATCTAGAAGCATCAATCTTCTTCCAATTGGTCACAAGTGGCGTTGACATAGGCTTACAATTCTCCATTCTGAATTGTTTCAAGATATCAATTAAGTACTTCCCTTGTCCAAGGAAGATATCTCCCTCTTTTTGCCACAACTCCAATCCTAGAAAGTAGTGCATCAACCCCAAGTCCTTCATCTCAAACTCTCCTGCAAGATCCCGCTTGCAGTCTGCTATGAGCTCCTCTGACCCTGTGAGAAATAGGTCATCAACATATAACACCACTATGAGAAGTTCACCCTTCACCTGAACATATTATAGGTTTGGATCCGCCTCACTCTTGATGAAGCCCACACTCTGTAAGTAACTGTCAATATGTGAATACCACACTCTAGGAGCCTGCTTGAGTCCATACAGTGATCTTTTCAACATGCATACATGAGAATCCCTCTCATGTGCTTCAAATCCTTCTGGTTGCACTATGTAAATCTCTTCCTCAATCACTCCATTGAGGAAGGCCATTTTTACATCCATCTGGTGAATCCTCCAACCCATTTGTGCTGCTACAAAAATGATAGCTCTTATGGATGAGTACCTGGCTACTGGAGCAAAAGTCTCATCATAGTCGACTCCTTTTGAGAAAACCCGTTAGCCACAAACCAAGCTTTGAACTTCTCCACACTACCATCTGCAACATGCTTAATCTTATACAACCATCTTGAACCCACCACAAACTTATCTTCTGGTCTTGGTACTATCTCCCACACACTGTTCTTCATGATGGAAGAATACTCTTCCACCATGGCATCTCTCCACACTTGGTGCTTAGATGCCTCCTGAAAGCTGGAAGGTTCTACTTCAATTAATTCACTCATAAGTGCCACATACTCAAAATAACGTCTGGGAGCCCTTCTCTATCTAACTGAATCTTGAGGACCACCTGTATAACTGAAAATATGTTATACTTCTGTGAATCCTTGCATGCAAGGATACTCAATAATGAGTCCTTGCAAATCAATTCACAACTCTCTATCCGAGAAGAGCAGGGATTGATATTGTGGCCCTCAGATTGACCTAGTTACCCCTGCAAATACAGTCTCGAAACGAGAGATTCAAAGAGGAGAAGCAAGAATGCCAATCTCCATGAATCCTGTTCTTGCAATACAACAATGAAAACTAATCTAAATGATTGCAAAATGCAATAAACAAAACTAATTTATTCAAATAAAAATTGATCTACATGCAATGCCATAAATGAATTACTTTGCAAATTAATCTACTATGAAGATTAAGCTAAAATGTAATATTAAACTATATGCTCTAAAACTAAGATGCTTATAAAATCAAACTAATGTGTAATCTCAAATGATAAAATTCAAGAAAATTTGTAGCATAAGTCTGATGTAAAAATTCGTGATTTTTTTTGAAATGAGAATGAGAGGGCTCATTTTATAGGCAAAAGTGGAATTGAAGGAAAATTCAGAAGCAATGTGGGATAAATAGAAAAATAGAAACAAATCTTGATTGGAATTCTTTTTTTAGTTTATTTCCCTTTTAACTGATTTGTTTCCCTTTTTTTCATCACAGGATATTCTTGAGAGGATATTTCATTTATTTTATTTAATTTAAGATGATGATATCTCTTTTAATAAAATAAAATAAGATTATGTAATTTAGAAATGAATATTAATAAAATAAAATAAAATTATTTAATTAAAAATAGATTTAATTAAATAGCATCATTTTATTTAAGTAATATTAACTTCAATTAAATAACATTGTTTTATTTATTAAAAGGGATTTATTTCTTTTGATTAAATAAAATTAATGAAGCATTCAAACCTTAGGGAAAATTGAAACATTTGAAATAGTTATGAATTGATTAAGAAATTTGATTCGAAAATGCGACAATCATTGATTCAGAAAGTTGATGTTGACAAATTAAATAAATGGGGCCCAAAGTCTAGGTGACCATTTTAGGTTGAATGTTAGCTTACCCAATTTAATGTAGCAAAACCACGCTCGCATCAAGACATAAACGCCAGGATTACCATGAGAATGGTTGTGCAAAAAAATTCAAGGATGATGCCATAAATATCTTAAGTGTGTCAAGGAGACAACAAGAGACACTGAAGAGGTTCAAGACAACACCCACAAGTAGAAAGCAAATAAAAACATGCCCCATGCCCCAAGTCCTCTAGCTATGCATCACAGAGAGACTTATTAGACAAGGACACTCAACGAAAATCAATATCAGTGAGCACACAAAGAAAAGATCATGGCATATCTCAAGCATTAAGTGTTGCAATTAATTTTTTTTTTAAGTGTGTAAACTGATACTGACTTCCGAGGATAAGGATTGAATGCTTGCAAGTAGGTAAGATCACATGACCGAACTGGATAAGACCAAACTGATAAGTGTTGAAAAACACACCACCTACATATTCTTGAGCCTCTCTCAGTGTCTGCTCAGCTGCCCTATTTCTCCTCTTTTCTGTAATAGGAATGTGAGATTGAGGAATTATTGATTCCTCCTTTTGATCACCCTGCTCGGCCTGCTCACTCTGCTCTCCATCTTGCGTGATTGAAGTTTGAGGAAATTGTGTTGCCTCAACTGTGGGTGATTGCTCCCCCTCATTCATCAAGTTGCTAGATTTCTGAAGAGCCCTCTCTTCCTCGAACTTCACATCTCTGCAAACAGCTATTTTCTTGAGAGAAGGAATGTAAACCCGATAAGCCTTAGAAGTTTCACTGTACCCAATAAGGATACCCTTCTCTGCAGTAGGTTCCAACTTGGTTCTCTTCTCAACAGGAATGTGACAATACACAAGGCATCCAAAGATGCGAATGTGCCCCAAGTCTGGTTTCTTACTAGAGAATTCCTCTTCTAGAGTCAAGTTTCCCAACACTTTGTGAGGGCTCCTATTCTGCAAATACATAGTTGTGTTGCAAGCTTCTACCCATAAGAACCAAGGCAGATCCTGATCATGAAGCATAGCCTTGGCTACTCCAACTATAGATTTATTCTTCTGTTCAACAACCCCATTCTATTGAGGGTTGTATGAAACTGTCAACTCTTTCTTGATACCTTCCTGAGCACAAAAATCTTTGAAGGAATTCAAGGTATACTCGCCTCCATTATCAGACCACTGTATCTTGATCTTCTTCCCAATTTGGTTCTCCATGAGAGCCTTAAACTCTTTAAACCTACTGAAGACCTCATCTTTATTCTTCATGAAATATATCCACGTCTTCCTAGAGAAATCATCAATGAAGGTAACATAATACTCATATCCATTCAAGGATGTTATTGACATAGGTCCACACACATCTGAGTGTACGAGATCCAAAATCCCTTTAGATCTAGTGTCGCTGTTTGGAAAACTGGTCTTGGCGTATTTCCCAAGTGCACAACCTTTGCACACGTCATGCTTTTCTGTTTTTTTCTTAGGTAGCCCTGTCACTATTTCCTTAAGAATATTAAGTGCTCCATGGTGAAGGTGAGCCATCCTCCTGTGCCACAATTCTCCTATCCCTTTACAACTACTAAGCAACACATGTGTTGATTCAAACTGTAATCAAAATAAGCTGCCATGCCTGACTCCAATCACTTTTGCAATCTTGGAATTTTTGGAATGAATATAGACTTTCCCCTCTCAAATGTCATGATGTAACGCTTGTCTCCCAAAGCAGAAACTGAGATTAAATTCTTTGTCACGCTAGGGACATACAACACATCCTCCACCAACAAAGGTTTGCTAGACTCCCTCTGAAACTTGACGATGCCAATACAAGTTGCATGGTACTTGGCATTGTCTCCAACCTCAATATAGAAATCCAACTTCTTCTCCTCCAACTTGGTGAAACATTCTTTGACTCCCGTCATGTGGCGAGAAGCCCCACTGTCAATATACCATACTCTGTTGGCAATTGAACTTGAGAGACATAGTGACCCATTTGATGACATCAAAAATATTTAATCTTGCTCAGATCTTTCTTCTTCCCACTCTTGGAAGAAGAACCTTCCAATTTCTCTTTATTGGACTTCTTCTTACCCTTGCTTGCAAGAGCAAGATTTTCTTCATCTTGACCCTTCTTCGTATGATCTCCCTGATGAGCACTTTCATGAATTTCCTCTTGCCCAATCAGGTAGCCGATCTCTGTTGACAACACACTTGACAAATAGTTCCCAGTGCTTTGAAAAACCATTCAAGGCTATATGCACCAAATCATCTTCATCAATCGTCTCTCCAACAACAACAAGCGCATCCCTGACCTGTGTCAGCTTGAACAAGTAAGAGGTCACACTCTCACCTTTAGACATCTTGGTATTATGCAATTTTTCCTTGAGCATCATCTTACAACTCTGATAGTCACTCTGATAAAGTTTTGTGAGCGTATCCCACATCTCCTTAGCGATGTCTTTCCTTGATAAATGAGGAATTAAATGATCTCTTACTCCATCAAGGATAATCCTTTGAGCCTTGGCCTCTTTAACTTCATGTGAATCTAAGGCAACATGATCTTTTGTTGGTGGTGTCACTTTTGTGCTAGCATAGATCCACAACCTATTCTCCTTGAGAACAGATGTAATCCGAACCTTCCATTGCAAGAAGTTAGACGCACTCTCAAGCCTGTCCTCAGATCGAACATTGGTTAAGCCATAGCCACAAAAAGAATTGGAGACGAAAATCTATTTTTTTTCTTGAAATCTGCATCACAAATCTCGGCTTCGTATTCAGAGTTTAGTGCTCTGATGCAATGTTAATTTCTAATAACTTAGCAACAAATTAATTGTTCAATAAATTCAGAAAATATAATCAAATATCTGATTTATAACAATTAAATTATACAATTGGGTTAATGAACAACTAATAATAGTGGAAGCAAAAATAACAAGAAGCTAATCACAAAAAGACAATAACACAGAATTACCCAGGAAACCCCAATGCGGGGAAAAACCTGCAAATGTTGGATCTTCTATTTAGCCTAACAACAAACTTTTCTTTCAAAAATATAATATGAGTTTGCTACAACAATCTTACATTTATAGAGCCTAGCTGCTTTACTTAGCGTGCAAGGAAAGAATCTTTACTTGCTTTCTTTGGCTTTAATAAAATCACTCTTGGATTTATTTTATCCTCACAAACTCGAAAACATTCTATTAAAGAATTGAAATGCTATTGTTGCTAAAAATCCAACTCGAATTGTTTTAAAGCATATCTAACTCGAGTTGCTTTAAAGTGATTTAAAGCATATCCAACTCAAGTTGCTTTAAAACAAATCCACATCCCACCTTTCAAGCTACAAAAATCAACAATAACCACCATCGACAAATCCATCCCCTCTCTTGGGCTGCGTACCTTACTCCTATGGAACAATATCATCTCAAATTGATTTCTAGACAGTTTTCCAGTAAATTGATGTGAGCCAAAGATCCATTAGATCATTTCCTAGGTTTGTTTCAAAGTTAGCACATTTGAAACTCCTTAATTTGTCCAGGAAGAAGGTTGAGAACTGCCCAGTTGCTTGAGGGCTCTCACAAATCTCATCTTCCTCGATGTTAGTTGGTGTAAAAGTTTGACAACTTTGCATTCAGGTATAGGTAAACATCAACTTATGTTGCATCTAAGTACCGAAGGCTGTGAAAAATTGGAATTCCTACCTATCGAAGTATCCAAGCTCATTTCCTTACGAAAATTGGGAGAAGTTGTATTTAAGAACAACGCTGCAAATGTGTTGCAGTTTATGGGTCTGAAGGGTTTGACTCTGCTTCAATAGCTATCAATTGAAATCAGCAGTTCCCAAGGATGACATAGATGCAAAATCTCTTCTTCCATCATTCTGATGATCATACCCTCCTCCTCCTTCCACACGAAATGTCACTCATGAGGCGACTGGAAATTCTTCACTTACACAACTGTGTGCTATCCACATGGAACAACACACATGGATTTCTCAGCTTCAAAACCTCATGATGTTTGTCTTGAAGGGAGATCATTCTGCAAATTATCAACCTCTACAAAAAGTGCCAAATTTACAATGACTCACTTTGTTGCAAAATAATTATTGTACTGAGTTCTCTGCAGAGTTTGGGATGCCCCAGTCATTTCCCAAACTGGAGACTTTTATCATCCAAGATTTTCCCATTCTAGAAATTTTTCCATCTGTGAAAGAGGGTGCAATGCCAAAGCTAAAATATTTTTGCTTGCAGAATTGTAGCCAAGTAAAAGGATTACCTGAAGGCTTGGACCAACTCAAGAGTCTCTAGGAGTTTAAAATGATCGAAATTGAAGCAATCCCGAACTCCAGGAAAATGACCGTTACTAGAATCATTTCAAAGAGCACAATATCAAATTCAGTTATGAGTAATGAAGATATGCATGATCAATGCATGCACATCCATGCTGTGTTTTCTTGTTTTCTACAATAGTTTGCATGCTGCGCAGTTTTTAAGTTTTGAGTTTTTTGTTTTAACTTTTAGTGTTTTTATCTTTTGTAATGTATTATAAAGACTACATTTATTTGCAATGTATTGTAGCACAATTCAGTTTGAAGTTTTGCTGCTTATATATATAACTAGCTTCATATGGAGATATAATAAAAGGCATTTAATCATCTATGTTTGAATGCTATTATTAGTATAATGTTATACAATAGCAGCCTATTAGTAGTACCACTAATAGTGATAACATGTTGGTGGCTATTGGGTGATGCTGGCATTGCTGAGTAGTGGCTTGTATGGTAACCACTAATGGTTAGTCCAAATTATGTGATGAAACTTAGATATTTTTATTTAATTTTTTTAAAAATAATTTCTATAGACTATGGAAAGATCATATGATCGAAGTAAAAAAAAAAATCCATAATTTCTCTTGACATCAAAATTAGGCAAGTTTTATAAAAAAAGGGCTTTAGGCATTTTGGATAGAATTGATGGATTTGTTTGGGCTGACAATTTCTCAAAAATTAACTAATTTCCTAAAGTCATAATCTCTTATTTTGATGAAACAAAATTTAACATTGACTTTCTTAAACATTCTAAACACTATGGAACAAGAAAAAAAGTTACTCTGATTATCAAAAAACTATAATTATGAGGATTTCAAGAAAAATAAAATAAAATTGAAAGGGTCAAATTTCCAAATGAAATTGTTGTAATTCTGTAAATCATCTAGAATTGGAAGAGAAGAACATACTTGAAATGAGAGAAATATACATGCAAGATAAAAAAAACATGTTTGAGGCATGCGACAAATTCACCACCAGCAATTCACCGATGGAAAATTCACTGCCAACAATTTACCCTGGGAAAAATCATCCGCTTGAAAAATTAATTGCATTAATTTTTGGAGATTAATTTTCCATAGCGGTGAATTGTTGGTGGCGGTGAATTGTTGACGGTGAATTTTCCCTTGATGCGGTGAATTTTCCTAGAGCCCATGTTTGAATATCTAAACTAAAAATCTATCCTACCACAAAAGTCCCATACCATGTTAACAATTGTAAATAAATATGAACCTAAACACTAATACAATTGATAGAGATTAATTAAATAATAAATGCAAATAATTAGTGAAATCAAAATAGAGCAAACAGTCATCTTTTGCGCTATTCATTGGGGGTGTCAACATACATAGCAACATTTGTAATGAGACCAGGATTATAGTTGAGGAGTTTCCTTGCCTAACACCTACAAATCTCTCTAGTTATGGTATAGATTGGATATATACGTGCGTGGTTAATGAAGAAAAGATCTCAAAATATGAATCCTGGATGCCATCACATGATTGTGGTATAGAGAAGGCGTTTTTAATGGCGAGGAAGGGAAAATATTGCAAAGTTTATTTGCTAAACTATGCGCTGGCTATAGCGAATATTATGAAAGAATTGACCAAGTCGAGGAGTATGAGTATGACGAAGCCTACAGTAGATTTCGGTTTCCGCTTAGTGGCAGGACGCAAGTATGTTGACTATAATGATTTGGATGAGTATGACTAGCAATTGCACCTTGGTGTGCAATGGGTACACCGAAGTGTGTAAGGTAAATTAGGGAAAAATATGATTATTTTTTTTGGCATATATTTGTGTAATACATGAGGTCAATTGGTAGGTCATTTTAAAAATATTATCAATATTTATTATTATTATTATTATTAAAGTTTATTTTATATTTTTATTTTATTTTATGTAGTACATATAGGGGAGAGGGGCCTATAGTGGAGCGCCCTAACTTTGCATTTCTCAAAATCCTATGTGGAAATTTCAAATCACTCCCAATTTTGTACAACAGTCTATTTGGCAACTTCCGTGCTTCTATATTTCGTATTAGGGCCACATCATCAAATATGGTGCCACATTAGCATGCTTTTTGTTGAGGTATCCAAAAAGGCCAAAAAAAAAAGTGAGACCGACAATGGTGCACTAAGTCATGTTTTATTCGTGCACTGATGTGGCATCAAATGATTTGTCAGTTTGTGAACTTAATAGATAAAAAGTGTTTTACAATTGGATATTAATGTGCTCCACTATAAGACCCATTGAGGACTACTTCTATCCCCAGTATTGGACCCTGCTCCATTATAGGCCCCTCTCCCCTAGTTTTTTCTTTCCTAATCTATCCAAAGATCAAGAGATTTTTTATAAATTAATTTTATTTGATTAATATAGAAATATAGTAATTATTAATTATAATAAGTTCATATTTATATTTAATATTTTGTATTATAAAATATAATATATAGTAATAATATAATTTATATATACTATTATATATAATAATAAATATAATTATATTATATTTAAATAAGAATATAAATATATAATATATTATTTATATTTTGTATTAAATAAGAATATAATAAAAATACAATATTTATTAATTAATAATTATAAAACATTTATTTACATATTTAATAGTTTTTGTTAAAACCTAAATGTATTCATTATTGGGATCTTGGCAGTAATTTTCATTTTAAGAAACATACTCTAAAATCCTCCCAAAACCTTATTTTCAAGCTGCAACTTCCAAATTGGAAGAGTCAATATAATGTAAATTTTAAATTTTATATAATAAAAAAATGATTATAAATATATAATTATATTATTTATTATATTTTTTAACAAAACTATTCAATATATAAATAAATGTTTTATAATTATTAATTAATAATTATTATATTCTCATTATATTCTTATTTAATAAGAAATATAATTAATATATTATATATTTATGCTAATATATACCTAACTACGTAGGGTAAAGGATGCCATTATGTTAAAACTAAATGTGCTGAGCTTGGCCGTAATTTTCATTTTAATAAACATACTCGAAAACCCTCGCCGAAACGGTGCAGCTCGCCAAATTGGAGGAGCCAGGTCAATACCAACGAGAAGAGTTTGGAGGAGCGGAAACCAATAGCCGTGGAAAGCAGTGAAAGGCAGTTAAAAACAGCTGAATTTTTGGCGAAAAACGATGAACGGCTAAGATTTCTTGAAGCACCTTGCCGGGTCTCTGCGTGCTTTCCAACCGTCGCTGGTCAAAATGAGCTTTGAAAGCTCATAGTATGACACGCCTTCGGCGTAACGAGGAGGATGAAGAATACGATGGTGGTGACGATGATTATAATGATAATGTAAGTTCTAATTGATATTTTTGTTCTTGTAAATGAGATTATGGATATCTTAAAAGCAAAACAAAATTTCTAAAATTGAAGGGGTATTGTATCCAGCGCTTAAATTTGACGGTCGCCTGTCAACAAATTTTTTAATGACGGTTATCTATTCAAAGGTGCCCTTAAAACATTATGATATACCTTAGTGTAAGTAAAATTATATATAAATGAAATATATATATCATTATGATTCTATATAAATTTTGACAGCCTATCCAAAATCTCTCCTTTCATCTGATACAATCTTCTAAAAATTTTGATTGTATT
The DNA here is from genome assembly GCA_007258455.2 of Sequoia sempervirens. Taxonomy (NCBI): domain Eukaryota; kingdom Viridiplantae; phylum Streptophyta; class Pinopsida; order Cupressales; family Cupressaceae; genus Sequoia; species Sequoia sempervirens. The sequence goes on from VDFB02057303.1 coordinate 54,515, forward strand.
TTATGGGAAAAATCTCTAAATATGGTCATACGACCATCAAATTTAAGTCCTGATTGTATCCAAACAAAAACACAAATAATAATAATAAAAAATAAATTATTTATCATTATTTTTTATAATGTATAAATAAATTATTATTTGTATTTTATTTTATTAGTAGAGATATTTTGAGAAAGAAAGAAGGTATCATTATAAGTAAAAGGTGTGGAGATAAGTGATAGAGAGAGTCTATGGCCAAAAATAATGTTTTCCTTTCATTTAAATCATATAAGAGCTCAATAAAATTTAGCAAGGCTACCAAGCTTGCTCCCAACTTTTTTAAACCATTCAAGATCCTAAAAAAGATCAACCCAATGATAAAAAAAACTTTTTTTTATCTACTTTGAATAATATCCATAATACATTTCATTTGACTTTTAAAGAAACATGTGGGTGATCCACAATAGTGGTTTACAATTTTTGGTCAAACTGGGCACTGATTTTTTTTTTTTAACTAAAATTTCACATTCGGGCACTTATAGCGGTTAAACCATGAGGAATTTGAAGATGATGCAAACTAGAGTCTTGTCACATTTTGTCTATAGATTTTAAAAATATATTTTTCAAAATTTTTGGAATTAGATTGCACTTCTTTTTCCATCTCCCACGAAAACTAGGTTTTTTCAAAAAACAACATTTTAAAAAAGTGACGCACATCGTATAACGCATAATTTTTTTTTCCTTGAAAGATAAAATTCTAATTATTTCAATTTAGATTTGTAACTCCGATATCTAGTGCTTCCACTTGGTTAGATAGTTTTTTATTGAATATTTTTTCTTTAATGAAGTTTCAAAGTCAAATCAATTACAATTCAAACATAACGAGACCATATAACGCATAAATTTTACTGTATGTATTACAATTCCTTTTTTTTTGTTGGATAAGGGACTCTCCATCTGGTGCACCTCATATTTTTTTTTTTTTTTGATAATCTTCTATTTTTCCACATGTGCAGAAGAAAGAGTTTTGTTTTTAGTGAAAAACTTATATTTAATAAAACTTAAAAAACAAATAGATAATATAATCAAAACATATTTAAATTGTATTTGTTGGATAACTCGTTTTGAGGGAAAGCTGATACCAGTTGGGTTTCTGAGATCTCCTCCATTGTTATTCTTAAATCAAGCTTTGAAGTGCAAAATTCTGAGCAATTTTGGTGCTTGAGAGGATGTGGGTGAAAATAAGTGGGTTCGGTCGAACCACTATTCGATCAAACAAAAAATAAATGTTTGGTCGAATAAGGGTTCGACCGAACCCATTTAACATACAATAAAAAATGGATTTGAATGGGGTTCGGTCAAACGTTCTAAAAATGTTTGGTTGAACCCCCTCTATTAAAAATTAATATTTAATATTAATATAAATATAAATTATATTATTTTTAAATTATAATAAATAATATACTTATTATTGCAATATATTTTAATAATTATATTATTATTATAATATATAACTATTATTATAATATTAAAAGTATATAATTAAAAACTATATATATTATTATTATAATATTAAAAGTATATAGTAAAAAACTATATATTAATTTTTTCTAATCATGGCTTTTCAAATCTTGGATTTTTAGGCTCAACACAAGTGTCATCAAAACACTCTCCTCAGATAGGATAACGAGAAGCTTCGCTTTGAGAACATGGAAACTAAAGAAGCTGTAGACACATAAAAATGGCCTCGACTTGCAAATCATATTTTCTATGATGACCACGCTTCTCCCTCACATAATTCAACTATCTAATCATGTCCATTCCTACATGATTATTTGAATAAATAAATTATATTTATTTATTTAAATGCGTCACTGATCAATCCTTATTTCCTCCATAACATTATCATTTATCCTTGAATCAAATAAACTTATTTATTTATCCCACATTCCATCCCACCAAATAAATAATTAAAATAATTATAAATATCAAGTCTTTTATCTCATTCCCATTTATGAATTAAACCATTATTTAATTCATAAGTCAACATTCCTCCATAAATTAAATAATTTATATTATTCCAACTACCTATTTTTTTCCACCATTGATTTGATTGTCTCCAACTAAATCTCAACCCTTCATTTCAAGGTTTTCCCTAACTTTGACCTAATGTTGCCCTAACCCTAGTCCTCCTTATGACTTTGATTCTTGGCCTTTGATCTTAGGGCTTCACCAAGTTTTAATCCTGGCCATCCATTCTCAATTTGGAATTCTTTAAAAGGCCCTCTTTCAAGTCATTTTGACAACACAAGAGTTAGACACAACATGCTTGAGAGCTTTTGAGTACTTGAGTATACATATTACTTCAATATTTTGCTTGTCTTTGGCATAGGTTATAGTTGCACTTCAATTCTGAGGGCAAGTATACTATTTTTAGCAAGATGGAGAAGGCCAATGGAGGTCAACCAATGGAGGCTTGAAGACTAGGTGATTTTGTTTCATTCTTTTTATGCTTCTTGTTTTCATTGTGCTCTATTGTTGATTAGCGAGTTAGTTTTATGTTGCTTGCAATTTAACTTGAAAATTTTCCTAATTACATTTGGTGAAATTGACGTATTTTTGTTAGATCTTTAATTCATGGGTTATTTATCTTATCTATTTTAAAGGAAGGGTTATTATTCCCTTGTCACACATTCAAAAGTGAACTCTTAGGAATAAGAATAAATAGTAGTTCTTGATTGCGATACGCAAACACTAATAAGGTATTTGTGGATCTACTACTGTTAATATACATTCAGAGAGTTGTCCAGACAATATAACATGTTTCTAGCCCCGTGTTGCATTTAGATTTACTCATGGGTAATACAGGCCCACGATCCATTAATTTCAAAACACGATTGGTAGGACATATTGGGGATAAAATCTGGGACTTTCGATTCATAATTCTAGAGAGCCCTCTTTTTCTTTTTTTTGTCTAGATAAATTAGCTTCTATTGCATGCTTTTTGATTAAATCCTCTATTGTGGTTTCTTAGATCATTACTCTATAAGCTAGTGTTTTGATTTAAACAGGAGCTGTCAACACTCGAATCCAAGATCAGTATTCTCTAAGCTAGTGTTTTTATTGGATTCTCTATCTTCATGTATATAAACTAATCAATTTATGATTGTGAGTCAAAAATGCAACATACCAAATATTTACATTCTTCCATTGAAAGCTTGTGGAGTAAGGAATAGAGACCTAAGTGTTGACACAAATTAATTACTCCAATGACTTCTATGGTCAGCACAAGCAAGAGAAGGTTCAACTCACCAATGAAATACATGTGCAGTCGTCTCTCACCACCCTGTCATTTTATTTTTCTCACTTGTCTTTCATTAATATGCTATCTAACCATATTCGACAGTCCTTTGTACATTTAAGGCTTAGTCTACTTGTTTTTGTCAATAAGTTGAATATAACGATGGAGGATATATCCGTTTGATTAAATCCTTTGCTACTATGGCTCACTTTTTATCTTCTTTCAATGCCATCAATATCAAGGCTTGCCGTTGGGTTGAATTTAGAGAGTGCATTCATTAATGTTTGTTGACTATTTGCTTTCGGCGTATTGAAGTGTTGTTTTATCAAAAATATTTTTGAAGTGTTGCCCAATCTTGTGACATTAATACTGGGTGATGAGAGCAGCGCTTGGTTAGCTATTAGCGCGGGCTAGTAGCTAGAAAATGGAATGCATTCATTAATTTGGCTGGACGTTTTGCTTTTGAAATATTAAAGCATTAATACAGACGGATCTCAACTACCGTTATTGGCGTACGGGTTCAAATCTCTTCATTATCTTTGGTGTTGACATTTTCCTTGTTTGAAAACTT
>VDFB02057304.1:0-28942 GCA_007258455.2 Sequoia sempervirens
ATGGGATTATATCAATTATTGGAGATCTAAGTTGTTCTAGAGTGAATTCAAGAGATTTATTGTGAGCATGACCATGTAGGATAATTATAACTATAACATAGGTGATCTTAGGGACTAAATTCATAGTGATTCAGGCTGGTTGTGTACCCAAGTGGCCTCAGATAGCAACTGCCTTGAAGTTTGTGGATTTAAGTGTGTAATTAGCTCACATTTTTGGTGAAGTATTCTCCCACATGTGGGTTTTTCCAGGCTGAATCCTTCATCTTCATTTTGTGGTGACAGTTTGATCTCATCTACGCTTGCAAATTCAGTTTAATTGATTGGCATCATATGCATTGTTGATGATTTCCATTATTGTTGATGAACTATCACAAAGAATATCCATCGTAGTTTACACATCATCTAGCAACCCAACGCCTCATACGATGTTACATGTTCCAGGTAACTCAAACTTTTCATTCTACCAATTACTTTATCCTACTCTTTAATTGTATACGAAAACGTTTAACCTTTATAAATAAAAATATAAGTATGGACACACTTTTTGCGCATCAGAAGATGCTTAATCTTTTTTATTGTGTATGAATCTATCTTTGTGTAATGTCCCCATTTTAGCCTGTTGTTTTTGGGTGGTTTAGCCTATTCCTAGCCCTCGTAGGCTAACACAGATGGTTAGGGGGTCCCTCTTGGCAGTGATCAGTGTGTTTTCTCCTTCAGAGCTCAGTGTGGATTCAGGTTTGGCCTTCGTTAGACTCAGTTCTTCATACTTACTATTTATAGTAAGTTACTATTTCAGGTAGCCAAGGTTTCTATTTTTAGCAATGCACCTAAACAAGTCTCTATTGCAGTGTTGGCCTCTTAATCAGTTGGATGGGAGAAATATTAAATGTTTAATGGGTAATTAAGTATTATAAAGTGAAAATTATAAAGTCAAAAAGTGTAATTTATATCCAATGGGGCCATGACCCTCAATTAAAATCACTTAAAGTACATTTATTATATCATGGATTTATGCGCCCAAGTTTGGAGACATATTATAAAGTTTTTATTAAAAACCTAAAAGTGGATTTGTAAAGCATATTAAATGCCAATTAGGGGTCGACCTCCTTTGAGAGGATATATAAAGGCATCAAAGCAAATAGATTGGATGATTGAAGATTATATTATTTGTGCTTTGGCTGTTTGAGCAGGTTGGAGAAATTCTGAAGGGTTTCTGCCATTGTTGAGCCTTTGGGAACGAAAACTCTCATAGGTTGTGCAATTTTGAGGCTGTAGAAAAGCAGCTGAGATTATTGCCATGAGATTGGCTACATCTAGTAGTCAAATTGGAGCTGAATTGTGAGGATTTGATACAAGGGTTTGAGCAAGCATCAAGGATTCTTATTTGCAGAGGTTACAAACCTGATTTAGTTGAATTTCATCATTGCTGGGAGCCTTTATTGAGCAGATTTGTGAAAGATATCCAAGGGTTACAGAACAAATTGAAGGTACGTCATTGCTAGAGCTTGTGGAAGAACTAAATAACAATAAAGAGAGTCATATTCTGGCTGTACCAGCATTCCTATGGCCACGTGTTGCTGCTGCAGTCAAGACGTCCAGCCTAGAGGCCAAAACGCCCCATAATTTGTGCATATCATTGCTCTTTCTTGGGCGTCCTGCCTTGCTAAAGGCTTGTGCACAGTTTGAGTGTGGGGAAATCATCATTAGCTGCAGATCGATTTCAATTCCAGACTTATATTATGCTACTGTCAATTTCCAGAACTTTGCAAATTTGTTATCTCTTCATTTCGGGTATGCGGAGTTGAAGAATAAAGCATTGTATATATTTTATAGTCAATAAATAATATTGCAGATCCTATACTTTCATCTTAGTTCTAGTTGTCGCTTCAGAATTAGTGCATTTGAAGCATTTAGCTTTCATTGCATCATTAGTGCATATTTCCTTGCATTGTATTTCATCTTGTCTGGCACTCTTATTGAGAAAATCACAAAAAAATTATATATTTGCAAAAAACTTTCAAAAAATCTCATCATTCACAAGTGTTGGAAACCGGAGACCTAGAAGGGTTCTTACACTTTGACATATTTTCCATTCTATTTTTCTTTTGTGCATTAACATAGCATACCCTTTTAAGCGATTTCTAAGGGTACGTGCATTGACTCTTAACATATCACAATGCAGGGTAATATTAATTCATGCATTTCAACAAAAAGGTTTAAAGTAAGAAAGTTGAAGCTTTAACCTTACCTGCACCTGTGCTGCAGGCAATTCTGTTGGGACTGAAATTACGGTTTGATGATTATTTCCATGAAACATTTTCATACTGTTAATTTAAATTAATGAAAACCAGATGAGATACGGACAAGTTAATTAATTTCTAGATGCATGATCTAGAACCAAGAAGATCAAGCCACCCAAAAGCAAAGATAAAACGTAAGGAGAAAATGAAAATGAAATTATTTTATCTTTTAATTTGGAACTAGACTCCACTATTCCCTTATGTTTCTGTTCCTACTTCACAACATAGGATAAAATGAGAAATCAATCTGTATTTAAATATGATGTTATAAGTGGATTGTAATCAGTCATTAGCAAGCAAACAAATAAAGTTAGTAGTGTAAAGTTACTAGTGTCAGTTATCGTGTCATTTCAAGAATCAGCTGAGTTTGTAGCTACCCATTCATTTCAAGAAGCATGAAAGTGCCAACCTTCCCATTCATTTGCTAAAACCTTCCATGGCTACCAAGGTACTTAAATCTTAAGGCATATTGATTGTTTTTTTGATGTTCCAAATCTTCATGGGTATTTATGATTTATCATGATACATTGTCAGAAACAAAAAATTGAAATATGCAGCTATTATGATTAGTAACACTGAAACAAAGAGCCATAAAAATATGGAATCTATCATCAGTTTATGAAGATGGATGATTCACTTGTTTAATGGGAATAGATAAGATGGATGGGAGATGTGGGAAGAATCCTATTAAGCATTAGCCTGGGTTCCAGGCTACTAGCTTTCTGATACTCGATATGGACATTGACCATTCAACATTTGCATTTCCCCCATATTTTGCAACTTTCCATACGTATTCTTAACCTTCATAAACTTTAGATTTTTCTATTTTTAATCCTAAAGGATTTACCAAATGAGCCATCCAAGGCACATTCCATACTCTTATGATTCAACGAAATGATTGCCTAGCTAAATATACTTGCTCTAACCATCCATTTTTTATGTACATAAAAACACTCACTTCTAATAGATCCATAAGACTATCAGTTATATTTTAAAATGCTAAAAAAGAATTAATTTTTCAACTTATTATAAATTTAACAACACCATAGTGGTGATAAGGAAATCTACTGAAATAAAATATTTTCAATCAAACAAATTGCTTGCATATCTAGCTCCCACCCATGAAAGCTATTCAACCAGATATACACACCTTGAATACAGGGAAAATCTTTCCCAAGTCCCCATTAGAGAGTTCAGGAATAAATCCATGATCAAAAGCAAACTTTCGAAATGCCATCTTAAGAGCAATTTCTATGGCTGTAGACCCATTGTCAGAAAAGTATACACGAGAAGCCCAGCCTGGAAATACAGGTATTCAAACTATATATTTGAAAATATCAAGCAAGAAATTTATTATTAAACCTACAGCCACATGACATAGATAACAATTTGAAACAAATGCATGGCAGGATTATTTTTTTTCATTAAGCAAGATAATCTAGAGATTAATGCAGCCGAGTATAGTGAAAAAAGTGGAAGTCACTATCAATATGCTCACCTTTGCCCACACCTTCAAGCAGTAACTCTGCACAACGTAAAGCAGGCTCATAAACATTTTCAGGGTACATTACATGTCCAAATCTTCCAATAGTGTATCCCACTTCCCTTGCTAGCTCTGACTGAAATCATAGAATCAGAAATGGAATGAAACCAGAAAAGTTGAAATTTTGTTTCAAATAACTCTTGTGTTATGAGAATAATAGTCAGATACAAATGTATAATATTATGGAACCTCAATAATGTATATTATCAACAATTGATTGAAAAAGAGAAATCCTAGAAGTAAGGAAGAATATTGATACACATAAATTTACCAGCACAAAACTGTAAATTTTAATGACCAGATTATGTGCACAGAATTAATTCAAAAATCAGACAAAATAACACAGCAGATACCCTGGGAAAACCCTCCTCTTGAGGGAGAAAAACCCAGCAACAAATATCTCTCTTATATATATATACAATGACAACAATTCACTTTACAATAAGGCCGAACATAGGGTCAATATTCAGCACCTGTATGAAATGCAAGATCAGATAACACAAGGCCAGTATCCAGCACCTGAACAAGACGCAAGAACAGATAGCACAACTGTCACTTCTTGATATTCAGATTCTGCTCGCAATCTGCCCTTGAAGAATTCGCTCTTGACAGTATTCGCAATTTACAGAAGTTCGCAATCTGCCCTTGAAGAATTCGCACTTGACAGAAATTCACATTAGATGATAACTCACTTGAAACTAATTTGCACACAGCTGATAAGGAATTCGCACTTGTATGGAGAGAACTTGATGATCGAACAAGGAGTGAAGTGGTCTCTTATAAATACATGGCTATGAGAGGTTACATCTCTTTTTGGACAAAGTCGGCCTCAAGAAGAGATATAACAAATAACAAGTCGGCCAAGATAAATTATATTTTTCCAAGGAAGGTCGGCCCAAAAATATAATGTTGTCAAGAGAGAATATAATAATAGATAAGGAATGAGGTCGGCCTCAAGATATTCGCGCCTCCTCATTAAATGAAGTCAATACAAAATTTGAATATAAATTAAATAGCCGAAAGGCTATCATTTAATTTATGTTGCCTCCAATTGGACTGAGCTGGAAGGATGAACCCGAAGCTGCTCAAAACATTAACACTCCCTCTCAGCTAGGGAGAGAACTTCCAGCTGCTCAAAACAAATCAACTCAACATGATGTTAGAAATCACCTCAATACGATATCCACCATAAAGGCAACAACCACACTATGGTGAGTACAAGTGTTCATCACTTGCGTGATGTTGTCACCTCAACGTGACATTCACAAGTACAAGATATATCATGGAGTCTCACACGACATCCACCATGACTCAAGCTCAGAGGGCGGAAACAAGGGCTTACACCTCAAATTCTTTCGTCTCAGAAGAAAATGCATTAACAAGGACTTGCACCTCAAATTCTTCCGTCTCAGAAGAAAATGTATTAACAAGGACTTGCACCTCAAATTCTTCCGTCTCAGCAGAAAATGTATTAACAAGGCTACACTGATACTGAGACTCTTACTCAGTCAAGGCTGAATTCTCCACCATACCAAGCTTATCTCGGAAGTACTCAAACTTTATCCTGGAGAGAGGCTTGGTGAGAATATCTGCCGTCTGCTCATCAGTGCTGATGTACCTTAACTCAGATAAATTTCCTCGCATCATATCTCCGATATAGTGGTACTTGATCTCAAATTACGTTTGGTTCTCATGAAACAATGGATTGACAAAGCTTCACACACAACCTCGATTATCACAATGAATGATAGTAACCCATTGATTGTCCAAACAATCCTCGCAAGGAGCTACGGCCAATAATCGCCTCGAAGCTGCTATGCAAGCTACCATGTACTCGCCTCTCGCTTATACCTTTCACTGCTAGATGATCAAGTCAACAGACTGAAATCATAAAGTAACCCAAACTAAAGCAACAACTAGAGGTGCTCTTCCAATCTGTGACAACCTACCCAATCAGAATTAGTGAAACCATGTAACTCCAAGTCTACATCTATAGTATACCTCAACCCATATCCAACTGTGCCACACAAGTATCTCAGGATATGTTTAGCTGCAACAAGATGTATTTGTCTCGGATCACACATAAACTGGCTAAGTGCACTCACCGCATAGCAAATATCAGGTCTAGTGTTAACTAGATACATCAAGGATCCAATCGAATTACCATACAATGGTAGATCCACCAAATCAACTAGTCGCTACCTCCCACCCATGTAGATTGTCTCCATAGGGTGTAGACATGGATTTGCAATCCATCATACCAAATCTCTTAAGTATTTCAATGGTGTACTTTCCTTGACTTAGAATCATTCCATCTGGTTTATGCCAGACTTCTAAGCCAAGGAAGTAATGCATGAGCCCAAGGTCCTTCATCTCAAATTCAGAAGTCAATTCCTTCTTACATTCAAGAATCGGGTGATCTTCTCCAGTAAGGATCAGATCGTCAACATATAAAACCAAAATTAATGCATCACCATTGATTACCTTGAAGTAGAGATTTGAATCAGCATCATTCTTCAAGAAGCCCGTTTGATAGGTAATTCCATCAATCCTTTCGCATCATGCAATCTAGAGCCTCGCTTTTAAACCATACAAGGCCTCTTTTCGTTTTGCAAACATGAGACTCTCTTCCCATGAATCTCAAATCCATCAGCTGTTTCATATAAACCTCCTCCTCAATCACTCCATTGAGAAAGGTTGTCTTCACATCCATCTAGTGAATCTTCCATCCTCTAGATGCAGCAATAGCAATGATGGTTCTGACAGAAGTGTAGCGAGCAACAGGAGCAAAGTCTCATCATAATCAACTCCCTCTTTCTGAGAAAACCCACGAGCTACAAATCTTGCCTTGTACTTCTCTATGCTTCCATCTACAGCATGCTTAATCTTGAATAGCCATTTAGAAGATACCACAGACTTGCCCTCAGGTCTAGGAACAATATCCCAAACATCATTTTTAAGAATTGACTGATACTCCTCTGTCATAGCATCTCTCCAAACTTCAAGACTAGATGCTTCCTCAACATAGGTAGGCTCAGATTCTATAATCTAACTCATCAAGGCAACATAACAGGAGAGCTTATGTGGCCTTTTGCTTTCTCTGAATGTGCCTCTAGGAGCTGCAAAGCTTTCAACCTCATGCATAGTACGCCTGGCCCATAGAGGTCTCTTTCTCTCAATAACAATGTCAGTAGGCCCATCAGTAGGTTCCAAGGGTTCAACGGGATCAACTTCTTCTTTTGATTCTGAAATCTCCCTCTGAATCTCAGGAGTATGGTCAACTTCAATATCCTGAGGAGACTTGTCATGTCCCCTTCCAGTTGACATCTCTTAGAGCTTATGATTAGCCTATTATGCGACCCTCGTAGGCTGATAGGATGGATAGAGGGTCTTGATGGAGCTTGGCTTGGCTTCAGTTGTCAGAGTTTTACCACCGGGCTGCCTTGCATTCGGACCTTCGCCTGTTTACTATTTTTAGCGATTTGGCATTCAAATAAGCACCCCAAGCATTTTTAGCAAGATGGTCATGTGCGCAATTGCCCCCTATTCACCACTTCAGCATCGGTTCGGTGAATCGGACATATTTTGAGGGAGATATTAATATTTTAATTGATTAATTAAATATTAATTATTCGGAGCTTATATTATAAAGTTATAATCTTTTAATATTATAACTTAAGTGAATTGTTTCAAGGGGTCGACCATCATTGAAGGGGGCCACTTTTAATTATAATTTATAATTAAAAGTGAGATTGAAACTATTGAAATATTAAAAAGAAAAGTTCGAATTTATTTAAATGATGCCTAATTGAGAAAAGTCGAACTTTTGAGGAGATATAAGGGTTTTCATTGGGATTTGAGCTCATTATGATTGAAATCGAATTTTAGCTGAGTCTTTCTTCTGAGAACAGAGCCAAGGGTTCCAGTTTTCAACTTGCATTGGAGAACGTGCAATCTTCAGTGTGTGCAGTTCAGAGGCTGTGAAATATCAGCTGATTTATTTGCCAGTCAGAGAGATAGCTTCATTTAGAGGTTATCACAGAGTTTCACAGGCGAAAATATATTAAGGGTTTTGATCAGGAATTCTTCTTGGAAGTGATTCTTCACCTTAGGCGCCTATTTCTATATTCCACATCAATCTAATTAAAGCCGTACAGATTGTCTTTACTGCTGATACAGATCCGTACTGTCATTAATTGCTGATGAAAAGCCGTACCATCTACAGAGGAAGGCGTGTTAGCATCTGGATCCAAATCGCCTTGGTTTTCAGCTTCTTTCATTCACAGAGAGGGACGCCTCAGCAAGTGGAGGTAATCCAGTGGGATTCAAGCAGGGGAAAGGCATTCCAGAGATCTGGCCGTACCATTCCAGTTTTGACCAGTCAGCTGCAAATCAGGTTTTTGACTGATATTTGTCTTATCTTTGTCTAAATCTCAAAGATCTATTATTGAAATGGCTGTAGAACAATAATAAAATCAATAACTATCGTTTTCAGAGTCTCTTAATGTTAGATCTGGACTATTTGTATTTGTTAAAGATTTATTAGCAATTTCTTTCAAAATCGCATTGTTCACTATTGCATGCAAAAACCCAAAAAAATCAAAATACACAAAACAAACAAAAAAACACACAGTTTCAAAGATCGGAGAGAACAGGGGTTTCTATAGTGGTATCAGAGCTAAATCCTGCCATCCTAAGGGTTTAGCAATCTTATGCAGCCACAAGAGGTTGGGCCACACAGGTATTATACTCGCAGGAGAGCCTTGATTGACAGGCAACAGGGTTTGATCAGGCAGCCGGGAAACATGGCTGACAGAACAGATATTCCTAGAACAGATATTCCTCAAAACCCTAGGGATCAGGACGATGCAGAGGTTCTACACGCTCTCAGAGAGATTTACGTCAACGGCAGTCCATCCATAAAAGTGCTACAGCAGTTGACAGTGGCACTCCAGAGGTTAGGTACGCCGAGGAGACCGCCACCACATCGCGAGGGAGAGTGATGCAGATCACGAGAGCACCTAGGACTGTTTCACGGACGGTAGACAGGCCAACTAGGCCTACTTTTGTGAGACAGGAGGCCGATGAGGCTATGGCAGGTGAGGAGCATGAGGAGTTGTTCGCAGATACACTTATGGCAGCGAACGAGGAGTGGGAGTTAGTACCACCGATGTCAGAGAGAGGATTACCTTTGACAGATTCATTACACAGAGGAGAGAACATCACAGAGGTCGACAGGATTGGAGACCTAGACACCAGAATAATAATCTGAAGCATGCTACAAACCACTACCTAGCTTATGTTCGACGTAAGTGGCAAGCTTACGTGCCTGGCCCGGATTTAAGTTAGACACTTTCACACATTGCGCCCTATGGTCGAGAGGGACGCTATCGTATGCGGTAAATTGCATCTTGAGGGGGTAGCTTACGACTGGTGGCACCACGGGATGGTGACACTCCAGCACGATCGGATCACCTCATATCAGGAGTTCGTTGACAGGTTGGTGGAACGATTTGACAGAAGGATCCAGAATCCTATTTCAGAGATTTGGCTCAGTTGCGACAGAGTGGTAGTTTGGAGTATTACATAGGTGACTTCCAGCGACTGTCAATTATGGTTCCTAATATATCAGAGAGGCGTCTTGTAGTGCTTTTCATGGAGGGACTAACGGAACCATTGAGAGGTTGGATCAAAGCCTTTGATCCTCCTTCGTTACAGGAAGCTATGAAGAAGGCGCGTAGCATGGAGTTGGCAGCACCATCCAGCAGATTCAACTTCAAAAACACTTCTTCATTCAGGGACAATAAGGGCTTCAATAAAACCAGAGAGAAATCAGATTTTAACAAAGAAAAATCTGACTTTAAGAATGATTCAAAGGGAAAATCAGCAGCACCACCCTTGGATCGCGAGGCTCTTAATGATCTACGCAGGAAGAAGCTTTGCTTCTACTGCAAAGGTCCCTATGATGCCAGCCATGATTGTCCTTTGCGGCCTAAGGGCAAGGCCAATCGAGTGATGTGGGCTTATTACGAGGAGTCGGAATCTGAGAGTTCCGAACAGCAGGAGAGTTCTGAGGAGTCAGAGTCAGAGGCTTCAGAGCCTAAGGCAGAGGCAGAGTCAGAGCTTCAGATTCAGGAGGCACGTCTATCTAGCATTCAGCAAGAAGGTTCATTCAGACTTCGTGGAGTTTTGGCAGGACAGAGGGTCATTACCCTTCTCGATACAGGAGCCACCCACAATTTTATCGATGCTAGATTTGTGGAGAAGCGCGGACTCATAACTGAGGAGTTCTAAGGCATTAGGGTTAAGGTGGCCGACGGTTACACTCTCAGGTGTGAATGTATGATTAAGGATCTCCCCTTGCGCTTGAATAATTATGAATTCAAGGCTGATTATTATGTGGTGAACATGGGGGACATCGATTTAGTCTTGGGCATGAAGTGGCTTCATTCACTTGAGGAAGTCACTCTTCGTCTCAAAGACATGGAGATTCGTTTTGATGTGGATGGGAAGACACATATCCTGAAGGCCATTCGGGACAGCAATATTAAGACTATTTTCTTTCGTCGGATGGAGAGACTCATGCGACACGACATGGTAGAGTGGGCTGCCGAGTGCACATTGGCACCTATACAGGAGGGACAGAATAAGACTGAGTATCATCCTGACATTCAGCGGTTGAGAGTCAAGAATGAGAAGGTTTTCAGTGATATTCCACCAGGGAGACCTCCAGACAGGGGCATTGAGCACATTATAGAGCTTGAGGAGGGCGCTAAGCCCGTCATAATTACTCCTTATAGGCATCCTAAGAGGTTGAAGGATGAGATAGACAAGACTATCAAGGAGCTGCTTGCTATGGGTCACATTCGACCAAGTAAGTCACCATTCGCTTCTTCAGTGGTCCTAGTGAAGAAGAAAGACGGTACCCTTCGCATGTGCATAGATTACAGAGTCCTGAATAAGAGGACTATCAAAAATAGGTACCCCATACCTCGCATAGATGAGCTTATTGATGAGCTCCATGGTGCATGTTACTTCACTAAGATAGACCTGTGATCGGGATATCACCAGATCAGAGTTCGTGAGCAGGATGTTGAGAAGACTGCATTCCGTTGTCATTGTGGACACTTCGAGTTTGTGGTGATGCCATTTGGGCTCACCAACGCACCAGCGACATTTCAGTCCACCATGAACAGGGTTTTCCATTCACTACTGAGCAGATATGTACTTGTCTTCTTCGATGACATTCTTATTTACAGCAGGACTTGGCAGGAGCATTTGGCTCATCTGGAAACCGTGCTCAGTATTTTGGAGAGGGAGTCCTTATATGCCAAGGAGTCCAAATGTGATTTGGGGATGACCGAGTTACTCTACTTAGGTCATATCATCAATGCCGAGGGAGTGCGGATGGATCCTAAGAAGATCCGCGCTATTATAGACTAGCCTACTCCGGCGAATCTTACACAGTTGCAAGGATTTCTTGGTTTGTGTGGGTTTTATTGCAGATTCGTGAATGCTTATTCACGTCATGCAGCACCTATGACGGATTTGTTGAAAAAAGGTGCATTTTGTTGGACTCCTGAGGCACAAGAGTGTTTTGTGAGGTTCAAGGAGCAGATGACTACGTGTCCAGTGTTGGCACTACCAAATTTTTCGAAGCCCTTTGAGCTTCAGTGCGATGCATCTGGTGAGGGCATTGGAGCGGCGCTTATGCAGGACAAGCACCCTATTGCGTATAAGAGCCGTAAACTCAGAGGGCCAGAGAGGCTCTACAATATTTATGATAAGGAGATGCTAGCTATAATGGATGCCTTGGCAAAATTTAGGCAATATCTCGTGGGCAGTAAGTTCTGCATTAAAACTGACCACAATAGTTTGAGGCATTTCCTGGGGCAGCGAGATCTCAATGATTGTGAGCAGAAGTGGGTGAGTAAATTGCAGGCATATGACTTTGATATCTCTTACATCAAAGGCACCCAGAATGTAGTGGTTGATGCTCTCTCACGCAGGCCTTATCTGAGCTCTATGGTTCACATTACAGAGGATTGGAGGCATTTGATTGTGGCAGAGTATGCCAAGGATACTTGGGCATCCAGTATTGTTGAGGGATCGATGGTTGACACCAGATACACGCTTGTGAATGACTTGATCATTTACAAGAACAGGATTTATTTGATCCCAGGATCAGAAATGAAGAACACTATCATGCGAGCCTTTCATGATGTACCTACAGCAGGACATCCCGGGTACTTCAAAACGTACAGACAGATTCGGGAGAGATTTACATGGAAAGGACTTAAGGAGATGTTCTTCAGTATGTGCGTGAGTGCCCTGTTTGTCAGCAGAACAAGCAGGAGAACACGCACGGCAGGATTATTGCAGCCACTTCCGATTCCTGACAGGAAGTGGGAATGCCTGTCGATGGACTTCATTACGGGCTTGCCTAAAGCCCAAGGACGGGATTGTATATATGTAGTTGTGGATCGGGTCATCTAAGTATGCCCACTTCTTTCTGATACCACCACTTACACAGCCTACACGTAGTAGAGGCCCTTCCCGTGAGGTATCACTACGGGTTGCCTCGAGCATAGTGAGCGACAGGGATAGTCAGCTTCTTGAGTCACTCTCGCGAGGTGTTCAGACTTTGTGGGACCGAAGCTTACACCGAGCACCAAGCACACCCGACCGGCTGGTCAGACGGAGATAGTGAATAAATGGGGAAGGTTACCTCTGGAACTATATTGCAGGGCAGCAAAAGGCGTGGGTCAAGTGGATATATCTGTGCGAGTATTGCTATAATACTACCTTCCACATGACCATTCGATGTCCCCTTCATGGCGCTAGACTCGGCGGACGCTACGAAGCTGATTTCTACGAGTGACAAAGAGAGCGCCGAAAAGTCGAGATTTTGCTGCGTGAGAGTCGACACTATGAGGGCTCTCAAGGAGAATATTGCTAAGGCACGTAATCAGCAAATGAACAGACGCTGGTGAGAAGAGGACGAGGTCTGAGGTGGGAGACATGGTTTACCTCATGCTGCAGCCCTACCGTCAGTCTACTCTTGGAAGAGTGGTTCAGAGAAGCTTAAGCCACGATATTATGGTCCTTTCAGGATCCTGAGGCGTGTTGGAGAGGTGGCTTATGAGCTAGAGCTTCCGGCGGAGAGCAAGGTCCACAATGTTTTTCATGTGTCACGTCTCAAGAAGGCGTTGGGACACCATGTGGTACCTTCAGCAGTTTTACCTCCCTTAGATGACGAGGGAAAGTTGATTTTAGTACCTGAGTCTATCCTGGAGTACAGAGAGAGACAGTTGCGTAGGAGGACTATCAGGGAATATTTGGTGAAATGGAGAGATTTGCCAGTGGAAGATGCTACATGGGAGAGCTGAGGATATTCTAACATCCGAGTTGAGATTGCTTGAGGATGCAAGCAATTTCGTGAGGGCGGACTGCCATGTCCCCTTCCGCCTGACATCTCTCGAGCTTATGATTAGTCTATTATGCGCACCCTCGAGGGCTGACAGATGGATAGAGGGTCTTGATGGAGCTTGGCTTGGTCGGATGTGTGAAGTTTTACCAGCTGGCTTTTGTTCTACATCCGACGCCTTTTGCCCCACTTGCTATTTTTAGCAGTATTTGGCATTCAGCGGAGCACCCCTGCTATTTTTAGCAGTATGGTTTGGTCATGTGCAGAATCACTCCCTTATTCACCAGCTTCAGACGGTTCGTGAATCGGACATATTTTGAGGGAGATATTAATATTTTAATTGATTAATTAAATATTAACTATTCGGAGCTTATATTATAAAGTTATAATCTTTTAATATTATAACTTAAGTGAATTGTTTCAAGGGGTCGACCATCATTGAAGGGGGCCACTTTTAATTATAATTTATAATTAAAAGTGAGATTGAAACTATTGAAATATTAAAAAGAAAAGTTCGAATTTATTTAAATGATGCCTAATTGAGAAAAGTCGAACTTTTGAGGAGACATAAGGGTTTTCATTGGGATTTGAGCTCATTATGATTGAAATCGAATTTTAGCTGAGTCTTTCTTCTGAGAACAGAGCCAAGGGTTCCAGTTTTCAACTTGCATTGGAGAACGTGCAATCTTCAGTGTGTGCAGTTCAGAGGCTATGAAATATCAGCTGATTTATTTGCCAGTCAGAGAGATAGCTTCATTCAGAGGTTATCACAGAGTTTCACAGGCGAAAATATATTCAGGGTTTTGATCAGGAATTCTTCTTGGAAGTGATTCTTCACCTTAGGCGCCTATTTCTATATTCCACATCAATCTAATTAAAGCCGTACAGATTGTCTTTACTACTGATACAGATCCGTACTGTCATTAATTGCTGATGAAAAGTCGTACCATCTACAGAGGAAGGCGTGTTAGCATCTGGATCCAAATCGCCTTGGTTTTCAGCTTCTTTCATTCACAGAGAGGGACGCCTCAGCAAGTGGAGGTAATCCAGTGGGATTCAAGCAGGGGAAAGGCATTCCAGAGATCTGGCCGTACCATTCCAGTTTTGACCAGTCAGCTACAAATCAGGTTTTTCACTGATATTTGTCTTATCTTTGTCTAAATCTCAGAGATCTATTATTGAAATGGCTGTAGAACAATAATAAAATCAATAACTATCGTTTTCAGAGTCTCTTAATGTTAGATCTGGACTATTTGTATTTGTTAAAGATTTATTAGCAATTTCTTTCAAAATCGCATTGTTCACTATTGCATGCAAAAACCCAAAAAAATCAAAATACACAAAACAAACAAAAAAACACACAGTTTCAAAGATCGGAGAGAACAGGGGTTTCTACAAGACTCTTCATTATCCATCTCCATATGAATCCCTCTGGATCTTCTAAATGCAACATCTTCCTTGAAAGTGACATCCCTACTGATCTCGATCAACTTCTGTCCTGGAATGTAAATTTTGTAGGCTTTTGATGTCTCACTGTAGCCCACAAATATTCCCTTCTTGCCAGAAGGCTCCAACTTGGTTCTCTTTTCCTTGGGAACATGAATATAAACAGGACTTCCAAAGATCCTCAAATGACTGACTTCAGGCTTCTTCCCAGTAAAGGCTTCTTCTGGAGTCATGTTCTCCAAGATCTTGTGAGGACTTCTGTTCTGAACATACACAGCTGTCCTGGATGCTTCTGCCCATAGGAATGTTTGTAAATCTTGATCATGGATCATGGCCTTCGCTGCTTCCACAATCGTTTTGTTCTTTCTTTCTGCAACACCGTTTTGTTGAGGATTATAGGGAACACAGAACTCCCTCTTAATCCCTGCATCAATACAAAAATTCTGAAAACTACCAGAGGTGTATTCTCCACCATTGTCAGATCTAAGGACTTTTATTCTTTTACTAGAAATATTTTCTACCAAGGCTTTAAACTCTTTAAACCTATCCAACACTTCCTCAGACTCTTTAGATTTCAAAAAATAAATCCAAGTCTTCCTAGAGTGATCATCAATGAAAAGAACATAATACAAAAAACCACTCGAAGAAGGAACAGACATAGGACCACATAAATCAGAATGAATTAGGTCTAAAATACACTTAGATCTATTTTCTCTACTATGAAAAGGTGCTTTTATATTCTTACCTAATGCGCAGCCCTTGCATGTGCCTTCGTGCTCCTGGTTGAACTTAGGAAGGCCCGTCACCATCTTCTCCAAAATAGGTAGGGCTCGGAAGTGTAAGTGAGCCAATCTCCGATGCCAAAGATCACAAAGACTTGAAGAGTCATGAACCAAAGCTTGTAAAGAATGTGTGC
This sequence comes from Sequoia sempervirens, assembly GCA_007258455.2. Classification (NCBI taxonomy): domain Eukaryota; kingdom Viridiplantae; phylum Streptophyta; class Pinopsida; order Cupressales; family Cupressaceae; genus Sequoia; species Sequoia sempervirens. Next base: position 15,633 of record VDFB02057304.1, read on the forward strand.
AAACCTTGTGGAGGTTATCATGTCTAACTCCAATCACTTGAGCATCCTTGAAGCTAGAGTTTTCCATCCAAACTATAACTTTGCCTTTGGAGAAGGCAACTTGATATCCTTTATCTTCCAAAGCTGAAATAGAGATAAGATTGCGCTTGATTCCAGGAACATAAAGAACATTACCCAATTGAAGTGATATGTCGGAATCCAAGTGAAGTGTAGAGGTCTCAATTCCTTTCACGGAGTAGCTAGCATCATCTCCAATGATGACTTGTTCAGAAGACTCCTTCTCCACCAAACTTGATAAATGCTCCTTCAAACCGGTGATGTATCGTGAAGCACCACTGTCGATTATCCAAGTGTTGGTGTCGGAAGGTACACTGCTTGATAATGTTGAATAGAACAAATATTCACTTGAATCCTTTTGAGGAGAGGCATCATCAACATCTGCAACGGTGGCTTGTTGCTTAGGTCTAGTTGGACAATACTTGGCGAAGTGCCCAAACTTGTCACACCTAAAACATTGAATCTTGGACATATCCCTCTTCTTCTTGAATGGAGGTGCATCATCATTTCGCTTGTCTCGATTCCTCTTGAAGAATCCTTTCCTTCCATCTTTTCCTTTCTTCTTTGAAGTATGGGAGGCGAGAACATGAATATCTTCATTCCTTGAACTTTGACCAATGCCTCTTGCCATCAACCTAGATTCCTCTTGAATGCAATCAGATCTTAGGCGATCAAACTTAGGCAATTTTGACCTTGCACTGATTCCCTGAATGTATGATTCCCAAGACAAAGGCAGCCCATTGAGAGCAAGCATAGTCAGATCCTTGTCTTCAACCATATGCCCAATCGTTGAGAGCTGATCTCTCAAATTTGAAATCCTCATGAAGTATGCAGTAACAGATTCTCCCTTTGACATCTTCACATGATGTAATTGATGCTTTAGTGCAAGGGCTCGGCTGGTATTGTTGACTTCGTACACCTCTTCCAAGGTCTTGAGCATATCTCTTGTTGTCTTCAACTTAGAGATGATAGGAACAATATGATCCTTGACAGAGTCAACCAATATCTTCATTGCTTTAATGTCTTTCTTCAGCCACTGCAACTTTTCTTCTTCCTCCTCAGGTTCAGAAATGGTAGACTCCACGAACTCTCCCAAGTCATTTTCACGCAAGGTGAGCATGATCCTAAATCTCCATGAAGTGAAGTTGGATGCACCTTCGAGTCTATCTTCTACCTTCAAACCATTCACCATCTTGACTGATGTAGATTAGTGAACAACAAAAGAATATGCAGATTTGCAATAATCTGATAACGATCCTCTCAAACCCGCTCTGATACCAGGTAAATTTTAATGACCAGATTATGTGCACATAATTAATTCAAAAATCAGACAAAATAACACAGCAGATACCCTGGGAAAACCCTCCTCTTGAGGGAGAAAAACCCAGCAACAAATATTTCTCTTATATATATATACAATGACAACAATTCACTTTACAATAAGGCCGAACATAGGGTCAATATCCAGCACCTGTATGAAATGCAAGATCAGATAACACAAGGCCAGTATCCAGCACCTGAACAAGACGCAAGAACAGATAGCACAACTGTCACTTCTTGATATTCAGATTCTGCTCGCAATCTGCCCTTGAAGAATTCGCTCTTGACAGTATTCGCAATTTACAGAAGTTCGCAATCTTCCCTTCAAGAATTCGCACTTGACAGTAACTCGCACTTGACAGAAATTCACATTAGATGATAACTCACACTTGAAACTAATTCGCACACAGCTGATAAGGAATTCGCACTTGTATGGAGAGAACTTGATGATCAAACAAGGAGTGAAGTGGTCTCTTATAAATACATGGCTATGAGAGGTTACATCTCTTTTTGGACAAAGTCGGCCTCAAGAAGAGATATAACAAATAACAAGTCGGCCAAGATAAATTATATTTTTCCAATGAAGGTCGGCCCAGAAATATAATGTTGTCAAGAGAGAATATAATAATAGATAAGGAATGAGGTCGGCCTCAAGATATTCGCGCCTCCTCATTAAATGAAGTCAATACAAAATTTGAATATAAATTAAATAGCCGAAAGGCTATCATTTAATTTATGTTGCCTCCAATTGGACTGAGCTGGAAGGATGAACCCGAAGCTGCTCAAAACATTAACAAAACTTAATGTTGCTTGAGAAAAAATAGACTCAATCATATCCCCGATATGGAAAACCAAATATAGTTTCAATAAACAAACACCTTCTGATTATCAATACGCTGTGATAAATAATGTGTAAGAGTCAAAATTACTCAAATATATTGGTCATTGCATCTTTCTTATAGAAGAAGTTTTACCATGTTACCCATTTCCCAAAGTTCAGGCTCATCAGTGTTAGTAAGGGATACGAATATGCAATGATATTATATAATTATATCACATTGGTCGCAGAACGGGGCTGAAATGTAATGTCCCCTCTCAAAATATGACGGTAAATGTATTAATTAATTTAACGCCAAAGTTCCTAAGTTAAAATTATTATTTAACTTAGTGTTAATTTATTTTTTGCAAAAAGGGAGTTATAAGGTGAGTTTCACTAAAAGGTAAATAAAATATTATTTTTGGAGAACTTTTAGTAAAATGAATTTTTAAATGAAAAGAATAAAAGAAAAAGAGGATTTTCAAGAAAGGCTGGGCAGTTACATCTAGAAAGGGGGCAAAAAACAAAGTTTGGCTTTCATTTTGGAAAGGCAGGAAATTTTGGTCTGGGAAGGAGTTTTGCAGTTTGTGTTTCAGAACTTATTGAGGATGAAAACCTCCACTAAAAATAACACCTTTGAGGCTGGAAGATGTTTACTGGGTGTTGAGTTGCGCTTTGAAGATTTGCAGTTTCTCATGGTTGGTCTGTGCATTTCCAAGAAGTGCTAGATTCTTGCATTTTAATTCATAGAGGATGATTAAGAGCTAGTTTGATTCTGAGTATGAATACATTGTATTTCCTATGAGCCAAAGATTGTTATGGAATTTTAAAAAGTCATGTTTCTGTCTCTTAAAATTATTAAAAAAGGAGCCATACCATCTGAGCAGTCTGTACCAGGCAAAGCCATACATTCACTTCCTTACCGGCAAAAATTCTCAGGATTCAAAAATGGTTTTGGGTATGTTTTAAATGGATTGGTTTTGATTTAGCAAACGTTGTATTGCTTTCAATTCATCTTAAAAGGGAACCATTCAATTTATGAATGGAACCGTACACCTAGCTGGCCGTACAAGCTCCTGGCCGTACCTCATATTTGAATTCTTTTCTGAAGTTTGGGGCAGTGATTGGTTATGAGTAAGAATTCAAACTTTATCTATTGACTGAACAATCATTTCTATACATTAAAAACCAAGTTAATAGTAGAGTTGGAATTGTTTGGGCTGGCTGTACACTTGCAGGCAGCCAAACATGTTTAATGCTCAGAATTTAGTTAAGAGTTTGAAAAGATAAGCAAGGTGGGGTCATTTTACTCCAAACTGGTTGATGGTTGCATAGTAATTCACCAATGAAAGATGCAGATGATTTTCTAGTTATAGAGCCATACATCTTGACTTGTATGTGTGAGCCAGACAGGTCAAACCTGAAGGTGTTCATGGTTGTTATTTGAACCCCTCTGCTGCTGATGAGGCGTATGAATATATGGGAAGAAAATGCAGTGCCTGAAGATGTAAATGGATACAAACAGTTAGGTTTATGAATGCAATGTATGCCTGTACCTTTGAGCTGAATATACCACCTGCTGTAGCTGCATACTGTTGATTACAAAGGTCACTTATTCACCGGGTGAGTTGTGGACAGAACGGTATATGCTGGAGGTGATTTTTAATTAATATCTTAAGGTAGTTTCAAGTTACAAACCAAGATAGGATCTGCAATCTCTTTTCAGATTTGCTGCATTTTTCAACAGTTGGTCATATACTATCTGGACCCAGTACTTTCCAATTTCAAGGTACTCTATCTTTGGCATGCCATGAAATCATTCTGCTAATCAAAGTCCAATGTATTTTCTGTTCAGAAATTGTGTTTCATTCCTTGCATTATATATCTGTAATTCATGAGCAATGTTGCAACATATTTCAAACTGTTAAATCTGCAACAAACCAAGAGCAAGAAATTTGTAAACAATCATTACAGTGAAACAAACCATTAAACCAAAATCAGAGAAAACTATATGCAAGTGGTCTGTTTGACATAACTATTCAGGGGGTGAGTTTGCAAAAAATCTGAGTGAGACTTGATAGGGGACACCATATGAAACCAACAAAATGGGTTTTTAGTATGGAGCATTCATGCTACTCTTACTTCAACCATGACAGAAACATGATTAGAGGGGCAACTCCTTTAACGTTATCATAATAGACTAGAGAACACAGCTGGAAGAAAGCGTTCTTCAAAAGCTATATTATTCATTAACAGTTTGTGTATACTTTTGTCTATAAATTTGCAATTATATAGCTAACAATTACAGTCATCACATTTATAAAATAAATTACCCATTGCAAGTTGACACTCTATTTGTCTAATAGATCCCAACAAAAGTCAAATCAGAATTTTAGGACTTTATCAGGCCAATGTTTATCTCCTCTTTAAGATTTCAACTTTGTTCACAAAAACCACTCAAGGCATTAGGGTTTCCTAATATGGAATTGTAGTACTTTTTTCTCAAGCTGTGCTGAAGATGAAGTTGAATTTAATGCTACATACAAAGACCAAAGTTGAGAATGTTGATTTCTTATTGATGTTTTCTTTCCTAATTCCAAGGTTTAACCACTACTGTTGAATTAGAAGGGTACCTAGACACAAATTGTGTAATGTTCCCTTTTTTGAACTAGGTCAAGTTAGAGGACCCGAAACCTATTTTTATTAAGGTACTTCAAATTATAACGTTGGAAAAAAAACACTTAACTTATTATTATTAAATGGGGCCAAAAAAGCAAATAAAGATTATAAAGTGGAAAAAGGGTGAATATTCAATTAAAAGAAATAATAATTACCAAAAAGATATTAATAATTATAAATGGAAAAAAGATGAATATTCAAATAAAAAGTAATTTTAAAATTACTTTTAGGGTTGGATGGAAAAAGGATTAAAAAAGCAATTATTGGAAAAAAAGGATTCATTCTATCATTATCAATTTTCAAAAACCCTTGTTTGTAGAGCTTTGGTTCAACTCTACCTTGAGGATGAAAAACCCTCTCAGATCATGCAAGAATAGGAAGACAGAAACCTTTCGATTCTCTTTGTTGGCTTCATTTAGAGATCGAAATTGGGCTTATAATGGAATTTACAGGTTTTCCAAGTTACAGCAGATCTGAGAAAAAAATACAGAAAAACATATTTATTTATTTTACAAACATTGGTGTTACCAAAATAATTATGACATTATTTATTTTGTTGTTGATCAATAAATCTATAGAACAGTCACCAACTCTTAAAGAATCGTGGAACTTGGGAGATAGCAGTCAGAGATCAAGAATTAGGACTTTGTATATGATCTACTAGCTGCAAAAAGGGAAGACTGGAGAAAAGTTTAAGGAAGATCTTTATGTATTCACAGAAAACCAAAAGGTCAGCGCAGGTCCAAAAAGGGAATCCCCAATTTGGAAGAAGGATGTGGCAAGTTTTAAAAATCAAATCAAATAGTTGCACCAAACAAGTCTTTGGGACTTTCTTTCCAACTGCACCATCATTCAGCAATTTTGAAGTCAAAAGGAAAGGTCACTGCATTATAGAAGGCTGATGTGGAAGTAAAGGAGCTGTTGGAAGATAAAAGGAGGAATTGCTGCCAGTATAAAATTTTTATTGTGGTTTATTGCCAACCGCACCACCTCATTTTCCCCTACCACAGAAAGACAAATTAAAAGAGTGCAGTGTAAATTGGGACCTGGCCACCAACTGAAAAAGGAGACAAAAGGAATATTTCAAGTGGGACTTTGGTTGGCGCAGCCATATTGTAATGTCCCACCCAAATGGAACAATCTCTATTGTGATTTTGCTTGATTCTTTCAGTTGTATATGGCATTTTATCAAACCCAACTCAAAACAATGCATAAATTATAACTGACTTCAAAATGGAATGGATTTTCAGAACTGATATTCAATGATACATCTTCATTTCTCACATATTAGACTGACATACAAAGGTGCTGATGCAAAGATAAATTACTGACTCATTTGCATATAGACAAAATATTAATCAAGAGGCTGTTTTCATATGTCTACTCAGAAATGAGTTACAGCAGCAAAGAAATTTGCATACAGTAATAATCTGATCATACACAGTCTTCCAGAAGATATTATAACAGCAATATTTATCCTTACAAATCACAGTTTCAGATTGAATAACATATACAGCAGTATGATCTCAGTATTTTGCATATGACAGAAAGGTTTCTTTCAGAAGTATTCAAATTACTTTCAGACCTGGAAAACACGCTCAGTCTGGTAGTATTCAACAGAAGAATGCAGAGTGACTGTGCACAGAAAATTACCCTTTACATCCAGCCTGTAGACCCCTGTACGGCCTCCCAAAGGGCAGTAAAAGGTCTTCAAATTCTCACATACAGTTACAGCAGCTCTGGCCAGATGAAATGAGACTGCACTAGGGTTTATACTCATGTTTGGCTTTAGGAATGCATATACAGTCAACAGAAGACTCCACAGAAGCTCACGCCAACCATTACAAGTCTCACGATTGCATAGAATGGTCTGGTAGCAACTTTCAGAACCCCTGCAATCCTCTAAACAAACCGCGACCTAAATCTTGTGTGCCTTATTTACTACTGCATAATAACATCCAGGGTTTATGAGAAACCCACGACCTCCTCTAGATGCTTCATAGCCTCAATAACTCAGAATATGAATAAGAGAATAGCCACCTTAAATGTGAAAACCCTAAAAAAATTTCCTGTGAATACCTTTGTACTAAAGTAATGATCAATATATCATGCAATATTCTGACAATCCTTCAAACCCTTGAATATGAAACTCTCCTGTAAATCTTTGAAGCACAAGCACAACCTCTAAATGAAGCTGTCTGCAAGCTAGCTTGGGAGATCTTTCACTCCTGTACCGAACTGTTCTTCCTGAGGGGTTTCGTCCTCAAAAAGCTTAAGGTTTTTTCACTACTTGCAAATCCTTGCTGAAGCTCTTCTCCAAATTTCTCCAAAATCAGAATAATAATCATCAATCCATAAAATGAGCTTCAAATGCCCTTTTACAATACTCAATTTGCATTTGCCTTCATTTCATTAAATTTACTTTAACTTCATTTACTTTTCCCGCCCTTTTGGTGCACAACTTAATAATATAAAGTATACTTTAAAACTCACTTATATCTCCCCTTTAAAAATGACACTTTAACTTATATTATAAAGTATACTCTAAAATCATTTAATTCCCTTTTAAATAAAGTCCTTATAGACCCCTTTAAATTGGCACTTAAGTTAATATTATAAAGTGCACATTAAAATCACTTATATCCTTTTCAAAATAAAGTCCCCTTTTTAATATATTTTAATAACGCATAAAGTTAAATTATTTAATTTAACTTTATTACTTGACGTTATTAATATTAAATGCATAGGACCAATATTAACCAATATAACTCCAGGATATAATTATGCCACCATGCCAAATATAGAAACTCTGCCAACTGACCATACCATTCACTTACTATAAATAGTAAGAGTGCATCAAATGGTCCCGAATGGCCTCCTGAAAGAGCACCAGAAATAAACTGGGACAAAGAGCTGAAGAATATTGAAATAAGCACCAAAGGGTCTGGTGAAGAGCCAAAGATTACCCACAAAAGGGCCCCCTGAACACCCTGTTAGCCTACGGGGACCAGTTGTTAGACTAACCACTGCATCAAACCACTACCTAGGAAAAGGGGACATTACACATATTCAGGTTCTTTGACATTATTTTAGTATTATTTAAATTATAATAATTCTATCATTCATATGTTATAAATCAACTATCGAGATATACATACAAGCAACAAAACAAGTAGTTGGTTTGCGAGTAACAAAGGCCAAAGGAACAATATCCAAATAAAGGATTTCGGATCAAGGTGGTAAGAAGAAAGGATTTTTTGTAACCTCGCCAAAACCATCTTGCATGACAACTGGCAAGGTGGTTCTAGCTTTATCCCCTTCAAGGATCAACCAAGCCACTATAGATATAGTGCTCTAAAATAGACAAACCCCCATATAGATGGAAAAGGGAATACGAAATTCAAAAAGAATTAGAGCAACATTTATGAATGAAGATTCTAATTACATGAATTATTATGCTAATCAAGATCTCCATAGCTAAGCTAAAAACTTCATAATCAAAAATTGGAGAAGAAAGAGGGGTGAATAAATTCATGAAATGATGAAAAGATAACATTCTCAAACAAATGCACTAGAGTATAGAGAATAGATGATAACCTAGTTTGATAGACTCCTCCATCATTATGCTCTTTCTTGTCCTTGCCCTCTAGTGAAGGAAGCCAAGATAGCCTAATATCATGGTATGGTACTAAGAGGTGATAACAACTAGGGAATTTATAGAAAATGATTTGGCACACATGTAGCTAATGAGCGGAAGTTGAATGCCCAATTGAATCAAACGAGGGAATGGACAAAACGAATAAAATTAGTAGGCGGCTTGGGTTGGGTATGGTCCTAATCACCCACTGAATGAGAGAGAGAATCCCTGGGGCCATATTGTCTATAGGACCCAAAAGAGGCTTACTACAATGTACCAAGAAGAGAAATAACCACTAGAATCAAGAGACCTTATTGATGGCAAGGGCAATGGCCTAACCAACAAGGGGGAACAAGGTATCGACATGGAAACACACAAAAATAAGGCATATGAAGGCAAAGTGGACCGATATTGAACGAGCAACTATTCAACCAAATACTAGTATAAAAGCTAAGCAATAGGGTTGAGTGAGAACTATAGATAATGGGGTACTAACCATTAGAAAACAAGGAGAATATGGTAGTCTAAGTTATCCACTCATAGAAGCATTCACACAAAATCACAAATCAATTTCAACAACAATTTAATAGCAAGGGGGCATAAATTACTAATGGCTCCATCTAAGTACATAAAACAGTTATGTATGAGGGTTTACAAGTCTTTGTATGCTCAAGTAATGCAATTTACTCAAGATAAATGAAAAAACAATTATTAATGTTCAACAATAGAAATAGCTTGCTTACAAACCATTGTAAGCCCTAAATACAAAACTATTTAAAATAGATCTAAAACAAGCCAAATCTTCAAATAGATTTTGGCTAAATGTATCATACTAGCATTACATTTACACTACTTTGACATGGAAAACTGAAGGTGTAAATGGAATTCAACTACACAAACTTAAAATGAAAAAGAACCCATAGTTTCATATAGTTTCCTAAGAGGGGTTACAAGGACGAGGGGGCCAAAGGCCTAAGTCTCGGGATAGTGGTGAGAAGACAACAAGGAGGTAGTGCATGTTAGTGTAAATAGAGTCTTTATCTATCTAGATAGGATATCACCATTCTAGGATTGACCTATTCACACTTACTTAAGTTTACTTAGGCTTCTTTTGCTTTTTGTCTCACTCCATAGCATCGAGACATGTGTCCTCATGTGTCCTCGTGACTTGAGACACCTATTGCATGTACACTTGCCACTTGCTCGCCCACTTGTCAAGTGAGCTCACAAGTGTCCCATCTTTGGAGGGTTAGTCAAAGTTTCACTCCTACCTTCTCACCTCCTCATCCTTGCCTATATATGCAAGGCTTAATCATTGTATTTACACACTCTGCATTTGCATATTGATAGACATACTATTGTGCTCATTTTGTTCACTTGTGGAAGTTTGTTTCATGCTCTTGATCTTGGTATTCTCCACCATGGTATCAGAGCCATAAGACCATGTTTCTTCCTACATTGGGGTGATTCCAGCACTTAGCCCTATCAAAGGAGCATCATAGAGAAAAACAGACGTCATTGCATTCAGAAGGCTCAAGAAATGAAAAAATACTTTTCGTTTCATCAAATTCTGAAACTTTGAATTTTTGCAATTTTTTGGACCTTTGTGCTGATTGTACAAAACTTGTAAAAATCAAAAAAAAAAAAAATTAGTAGAGGAGACCAATTTGCCCTCTGCCAATCTACCTATTGGGTAGAAAAACTGTAATTTGCAAGCATTTCTAGTCTATTTGCAAAACTTGTAAAACTTTGGCCTATCTAGCCTCATGTTGCAAGATTAACAAATTGTATCTTTGCAAGAATTCAGGGCTATTTTGGCCTATTTGGAAGTTTTGTCTATTATAGGAAGTTGCGGAAATCATTTGCAGGTGGTTGGATCATTCTTTGTACATGGCTCTACACAACATCTGAACCTAGACGTTTCCTCCATTTTTAGATTTTACTTGCATGGTTGTAGGTCGCTGCTGCAAATTTTGTGGTTTTAGTGCCAAGAGATTCCCTCTGCAGCATTCCCTACACCAAGCTATCTTTGCATGTGGAGTTTATCTCTTTCCAGCTTGGTCATCCCCTACATACCACTCTCACCAAGCCGCAGCCTCTTAACATTTCATAGAGGCATTTAAACTCCAAGCAAGCGTCTTTAGAGGTTGTTGTTGGTAAAATCCTAACACCTACCTCTGGAGTCACGAGGTTTATGCAGGACAGCTATGTACACCCTCACTTAGTAGAGTGCTCTTCAAATTAGGAGGAAGCTCCCTCGTTGTGCTGGAATGCATGAAAGAAAATGAAATCTAAGTCCTATCTTTTTGTTCTTTCCGGTGGAAAGAGAGGCACAAAGGTTAAGAAAACCAAACGTGCAGCTAAGGATTTTTCTGGTTTTCGTAGTCATTAACTACAACTTAAATTTAATCTATCCAATCTCCTCAAGAAAACAGAGCGAGAGGAAACGGAGCAAGGTTTGACTAACTGACGATAAACGGGTTTAGATTCTCTACTTGAGGGCAAGGTGGCGCAACTATCATCTCAATCTAAACCAGCTTATTAGGCACAAAACAGATTTAAGACTTTACCAAGACAATTTTATGGAACCCTATGTGGCATAACACTCGATTGAAAAAGTAAAGTCTTCACAAACAGCCTTTATCACCACAATCTCACGAAACCCTATGTGGCATAACCTTCAATTATAATGATAAAGATTCACAGAACAGATTTATCACTGCAATTTCTCGAAACCCTATGTGGCATAACGATTGATCACAATGGTAAATTTACATAAAGCAGATTTATCATCTCAATCTCTTGGAACCCTGTGTGTCATAACAATTGATCTCAATGGTAAATATGCAAAACAGATCTAACTATGGGAGGAATTTACCACGCCAATCTCATGGAACCCTATGTGGCATAACACTTGATTGAAAGTAGTAAAGACTTCACAAAACGATTTTATCATCACAATCTCACGAAACCCTATGTGGCATAACACTTGATTGAAATGATAAAAGATTCACAAGACAGAAAGAATCCACCATCACAATTGCATGAAACCCTATGTGGCATAACAATTAATTGCAATAGTGAAGACACGTGAACAAATACCAAAAGAGCAATATTATGAGGAACTAGGAGTAGAGGCATGACATATATTTCTCTCTCAGAAGCCAAAAGTTCTTTACAAATGAGCAAAAGCTCTTATTTATATACATCAAGGTGTAGGGAACCTAAAATCACCTTGGAGTCATCTCTGATTCTGCACCAATGCATGCAAGCAGTAAGCCAAACCCTAATTAAGTAAAACTATAGATCAAGTAGGAAACTACCCTCGGTTTAAGCTGGAAACATCTAATCCTAAAATGGACAATGAGGCATGCGTCCTTATTGAAAGCAAGTTAACTGGAAGACTATCATCAGTTAACGAAAACCCTAAAATCAAACTCCAAGTGTGAAAGGCGAGTCTCAGAATAGATATGCATGTGATAACAACTTCGAGTTAACTGGAAAGGGTAACACCCAGTTCAACTCGTGTGTGTAATGTCTATCCTGAGAGGCGGGAACTGAAGTTCACTATGTGTGATCTCGAGCAATCAATCCCTCAATGAGATTGTTAACTGTATCACTATCTGGAGCGATGAGACTCTGACGAAGAATGCTATGTCGATGCAGCATGTCCTCACCAGCTGTGATCTGAGACTGAAGTTCCCTTCTGCTTCTCGTTGCTTCATCGAATAATGCTGACATGACTGTAAGTTGAGTAACCTTACAGCCATCTGTCTCCCCACTGAAAATGATATGAATGAGTGCCTGAAGCTCTGACTGAACATCGGTAAGCTCCATGTAGGCACCACCCTCGATCTGATAACGGCATGGTAAGCGAGACACAAGAGTCCTCACGAACCGGAGTGCACTAGTGACGTGCTCTCTACTCTCAGCCAACTCTGATGCCAAGCTGTCCTCTATCTTTGCTCTGAAAACCAACTGTTTCTTCCAAGAGTAGATAGCCTCTCTGTCTTATGCATCTGTGACTGTGTCATAAGCCAAACTCAGGTGAGCAATCATAATTTCATCCCTGGGTTTGTTAATAGCCATATCCCGTTCCTCATCCTGAAGACGGATACGGAGCTCTCGTGCATTGTACCGCAACTGATATAACTTTGTAAGCATGGTACGGCCTCTAGCAACGAAATCTTCCTCCCATTCCTCCAAACGCTTGCCATATGCAACTAAGTGATTGAGCTGACTTTGCTCTACTGGTGGCTCAAGCATCGGTGGGAGTGTGTTGATGGCTTCTGGTCTGTGCACAAGGCTAGAAATGTACTGACGAAGCTATCTGATTTCAGCCTTGAGGGCTGCTTTGTCCTCTCCGTCCTTTAGTATTATTACATCCCCATGCTATGCAGCGAAAGCAACGAAGAAGATCAACTTTGAGTGCAAAGTGTGCTGCGACCAAGGTTGACTGTGATAACTTCAAAATCCTGACACTCTAATTCAGCCAAGTTCTTCCCCTGTGGAGGTATGGCAGTCTCAATGACAACCTCCATGTCAGTGTTTCTCTCTACATGAACCATATTCTTAACTCTCTTATCTGGCGCATCTTGGTAAATGTCATCGAAATCAGAATGATTGAGAACATAAGATGGCTGCTTCCTCTTCCTTCCCAGCTGAGCTTCGACCCAAGATTGATCTCGGCTAATGCTACTAGAAGGGTCTGCACTAGCGACAGGAGGTACTGATGAGAGTGAGTGTGTAGAGGACCCACTGCGAGGTGGAGAGTCTAAGTCCAATTCAATGTGAATTGGG
>VDFB02057306.1:0-15689 GCA_007258455.2 Sequoia sempervirens
CCCATCATGATCTTGCACATACCCTAATGATGAAAGTTGAAATAAACTCTGAAATGTGGATTCTCACGGCCTTTGAATTTAGTAAATGCCAAGCTGACATAAAAGTATAGGTGGTGCTTCTAAAACTACAATATTTTTATGAGCTTGATGCTATCACATTTTTAATTCACATGAAAAATTGTATTAAAGGGATGGGATTATTAAATTTAAAAGATTGCAAAAATTTATTATCCTCTAGGTCCACCTTTTATTCCAATAATTATACTCATATGGAAGATCACAAAACTCATAATAAAGTGAAAAATAATATATTCATGTTTCTTCTTAATTCTTTAGAAAATATTGTCTTCTTAAAAAAGATTTATGAGCACAAAAAAGGAAAGAAAGCAATCAGAGGAGAAAATCTAAGAAGTTGGTCCTTCTAGGTCTATGAGTTGCTGAAGAAGAACAATGACATGTGGAGGATTTCCAAATATGGAGGGGTCATCAATTACTTCATGTTACATCCAAAATTTTATTTTACAAATTACTTTTAAACTTTTATGTATGTATATATATATATAAATACATGTATATATATACATGTATACATGTATATATATACATGTATACATATATACATGACGATCTTTTGGCTAAATCAGTAACAAGAAAGGATCATCTCAAGGTGTTAGACACAATTTTCAAGAGACTTGAAGAATACAAAGTCTGGCTAAATCCTAAGAGATGTGTCTTCGGTGTAACATCGAGTAAAATCTTGGGATACATAGTTTTTGATAAAGGGTAAAACGAGTTTTACAGGGACCCGAAACCACAAAGTTTACAACAAAAAAGTAAGGACAAAAAAGTCCAACAGACACAACCGGCTGCATAAAAGGAAAAAACCAGAACAAACCGTAGCCACCTGCAAAAGACAAGGAAGGTCAGACAAAAAAATTCAGCAGACCAACAAAAAGACCAGCCGCGATTAACCCAGAGTCTTCAGGACAGACTTTGTCTCAGCCTCTAGGTTCTGCATATCTTGGACACACTTCTTAAATGTTTGAATCATTTTCGGAGTGGGAGGAGCCTTCCTCTTCAAATTGGCCCTAGTTCTCTTAGAAATGTTAGCATCCTCCTCTTGGTTTCTTTCGTTGATATCCTCCAGATCAACCACCAAAGACCCCTGATGAGCTTTGTACAATTTCTCAGTCATGGCATTGATGATGATGGCGTTGTGTCTGGCCATATGATTGTTTTGCTCGGCAATAATTTTGACAGTATTTTTCATTTTCTCCAACTCAATTTCAACATTTTTTTCCTTGCCAGCTTGGTACTGGGTATCTTTGCTGACACTGTATTCTCTTCGTTCTTATCAAGCGCCGCTACCTTAGCTCCCAAATCTTCTAGTTTACTTTGAAAGGCCCAATTTTTTTATCTTTAGCTCGTTAATTTCATGAAAAGTCCATTCCAAAAATTTGAAATGGTTATCAACATTATTTCTAGCTAAATCCAAAACATCCACAGTGGGATCTCTATCAGTGTTGAAACAAGTATTAGCAGGGTCAGGAGTAACAGGGGAGCCAGTTCTAGCTTTTCTATCCAACGACGGGTCAGCAGAGGGCTCAGTGTTGTTAGCACCAGACTCCTCAGATTCAGGAGAATCTTCAGAGTACGAGACAAGGTTTTTAGCCAGAGGATTCTTATCAATACTTCTAGTTTTAAGGGAAGGGCTTCCCGACTTAGGCATAGCACAAAATTTCACAGTAAGGGGGTTAGGGCTTTTCTTACTAGTTTGGACAGCGGGCGGGCTAAGGCCCTTTCTAGCCGGACTTAAATTGGGCAAAAACCCCAAGCAGCTGGGTTCAGTATCATCATCCTCAAAATTAGGGTAGGCTTCCAAATTAGCAGGGACATGCATTTTTTGGTAATGTTCAACAATTAATCTAATCAAGCCAGTATGCAAAATAGGGAATCTTCTAGGGTTTTTCTTGTGGTCATCCAAACTTTTTCTCAAAGAACAGAGAAGATAGTAGGGGAGAGAAACCTTGACCTTGTAGCGGAAATGGTTGAGCAGGGCAAAGTGATAATCGTAGACCCTGGTGAAGTGACCATCCACACTTATGTACTCCATGATGACACAAAGAACCTTTCTCCATAGAGCTTTTATGGTGTCGGCTTCAAAGTAGTTGTTAGCAATTTTCACCAGTTTCAATCTTTCCTTCTCTTTTTTCGAAAATCTGATGACAGCTTCATCAGAGAAAACCCTGTCCCTGAAAAAAAAATTCCCATCAGTAGACATTCCCATCACTTCAGCTATAAGGTTTTCGTTGAGCTCAACTTTCCTACCAAAAAGGGTAAGATCCTCATTATCCCAATTTTTCTCAAAAAGATCAGTAGCCTCCTGATTGGAACCATGGAGTTTTTCCAGGAAATGAAGTAAACCCCCACTTTTAACTTTATTCCAAGCCTTAGCATTTCTTGTGTGCATCTCAAAGCTGTCTGGCTCAATTCTTTTCCTATCTCCACCCATCTTGGCAAGCACAGTGGGGCAGACAGAGACAATATTTACTAGAACTGGTCCCGCCAAATCTAAGAACCCGAAAAGCGTGCCAGGCCACCTTGTAGACTAAGCAACTAAGCTCAGTCCCATACAATCTAATGATTGTGATGTGATAACTCCATCCTGTCCTCATTAAAGAGATGACACGCCTCTTACCCATGTGATTCATCATAACTTAATAAAGCTCAGACATTAACACTTAGATCACTAAAATTTAGCCAAGTGCTTTGTTCATTACTCCTAACCCCTTCATTAGCAAAAAAATCCACAACAGCATTGGCTTCTCTATAAGCATGTGAAATCTTTATATTGTCAAACTTAGCTAGAGTCGAGATGGCATCATCAATCCATGACTTAATTGTCCACGAGGGGGGGACTTTCCTAGAAGACAATCAATAATATTTTTGGAATCACCTTCAAGCCAAAGGCTTTTAAAATTAAGACTTTGGGCCAAATTTATAATATGAAAAGCACCAACAACCTCAACCAGGTGATTGGTTTGGGAACCTAGAGGAGTGGTCATCGCACCTAGAAAGTTGCCAGAGGAGTCCCTTATGACTCCGCCACAACCCGCTGCCCCTGGATTACCTTTAGCTGCTCCATCAAAGTTAGCTTTGACCCATCCATTAGGCGGAAAAGACTAGCGGACACCCTCTCTATCCTTCTTATCTTTTTTAAGGGTGCAAGGCAAGTCAAGACTTATATTCCATTCCTTGGAAACTATAAGATCATAGGAAGAATGAGCCATTTTCTCAGAATTGCTAACCTTTTGGGAGATAGCATTGACATTTTCTTTCAAAAATATGATTATTTTATCAAAAACAATGTCCACCGAAGCTTCATTATCTCTGTAAATTTTGTTGTTACGTTCTTTCCAAAGACCCCAAGCAACACGAGTGAAAGAGAAATCCCATAAAAATCGGAGAATAGGATTGTGAGTCGGGGCTTTCCATTGAAGGAAGAGGTCTTCACTAGATGAGGGAAAAACCCAAGAAAGTTGCCAATAACTGATTATTTTTTCCCAAATTGAGGCAGCAAAAAGACAATGAAGGAACAAATGACGCACTGACTCTGCCTCCATCTTACAAAGAAAACATCTATTAGGTATTTGAAAGTCACGTTTGCAAAGGTTATCAACCGTGAGCACCTTATTTTGGAGAAGGATCCAGAAAAAAATGTTGATTTTAGGGATCAAATGTTTGAACCAAGCCTTCGACCAAAAAGGAGGAGAACCCTAGGAAGAATTAATCCTAGCAAAGAGGCAAGCGAATGGGCAGTTTGCTCCAGGGTTCTTCGTTGGAGCAAGGCGATCTTTGTGATCTGTAAAGTCCACCTTGCGGCCAACAAAGAAGACTGAATAGGAGCAAGAGCCTAACTGACAAGACACAGATCCACCCATTTACCATTCACTCCATAGTCTTTGACATAAGAACCAAAATGAACTTTGCAATTCTCAACACATCCACTAAAGGAATCAATTTTTATAAGGGGCTCCTTAAACATCCATCTATCCTCCCAGAATCTAGTTTGGTTTCCACTTCTAACTTGCCAACCTGTTCCAGAGTCAACAATTTTTTTCCCATTGATCAGATTATTCCAGCAGGTTGAACCTCTGGGAAGAAGATGGGATTCCTTCAAAATTATAAGAGAACTATTGCTCTCTAAATATTTTCTAGCTAGGATATCAGTCCATTCGCCTGAAGATGAAAAAATTCTCCATATTTGTTTTGCTAGAAGAATCTTGTTAATCGTTATGATTCTTCTAAGACTTAATCCTCCTGCCTTTATCGGTCTGCACACTAGTTCCCATCCTATTAAAGGTAGTCTTTTCTTTTCTTCAACACTCGACCAAAGAAATCTTTTTTGAATCTTTTCTATGGCATCCACAAACTTAGCAGGAATCTTAAAGAGGCTTAGAGCATAGATCGACAAATTCTGAAGAGAAGCTTTGAGGAGTTGAAGTTTACCCGCTCGACTTAATAGAGCTCCTTTCCAACCAGTAAGCTTCTTGCTAAACGTTTCGACCAATGAAATCCAAAAGGATTCAGGGGGTTTAAGGCTTAAGGGTACGCCAAGATAGGTGGCAGGCAAGGAGTCCACCCTACAACCAAGAATTCTGGCAATTTTGGTTTGTCTGTGAGTTGGGGTGTTGAAGAAGAAAAGATAACTTTTTTGATTATTAATCAACTGTCCAGATGCTCTCCCATATTTATCGAGCAGAGATTTCAATGTTTTTCCTTTTGAGACCGAAGATTTACCCAAGAGCATAGTATCATCAACAAATTGTTGATGAGAACAAACCAGGTTGCTTGAGGAAGGATTGAGACCAAGAAGGGTTCTATTGTCAATCAACCTTTCCAGATTTCTTCCAAGACTTTCAGCCATGATAGTGAATAAGATAGGAGAAATAGGATCACCCCGTCTTAGACCTTTGGAACTTTGGAAGAAATTCGTAGGGGATCCGTTTACCATAATAGAAATAGAAGCAATAGACACAAGTTGTTCCACCATTTGAAGAACCCTGTTGCAAAACCTGAAAGCCTTTAAAATTTTAAATAAGAAAATCCAATCAACTCTGTCATAGGCTTTTGAGATATCAAGCTTTAACAAAAAGCCTTCAGTCTTAGATTCAACCAAGGAATGGATATTTTCATGCACAGTAACAATAGAGTCAAGGATTTGTCTACCAGGGACGAATCCATTCTGTTGAGGTGAAATCAAAGTAGGCAAGAGAATTAAGAATCTTGAAGTCAGAACCTTTGAGATGATTTTATAGATCGAGTTGCAGAGGCTTATGGGTCTGAAGGCCTCAAATTTCATCGCTCTAGGCTTCTTAGGGATTAGAACCAGGAAAGTGGAATTCAATTCTTTTAGGAGACTTCTAGATCCAAAAAATTCTTTAAAACATTCACCACATCATCTCCAAAAATCTCCCAGAACCATTGGAAGAAAAACAAAGGGAACCCATCCAGACCCGGAGCTTTACTCCCATCAAAGGAGAAAATAGCCTTCTTGACTTCCTCATTAGTAGGAATAGCAGACAACATAGAGTTATTTTCCTAATTGATCACTTTAGGTATAGCCTCTATTAAATGATCCTGATCATTTTGGTTATTTTCATCGTTTTCAAAAAGAATATTTTTAAAGAATAAAACAACATGCTTTCTAATATCCTCCTCCTCCTCATACCTAGTACCATTCACTTCAATCTAAGATATTATGTTGATAGCTCTGTGTTTTGAAGCCGATAGATGAAAGTACCTGGTATTTTTGTCACCATCTGATAACCATAAAGCTCTAGATCTTTGCCTCCAGAACTCCTCCTCCTTTCCAATAATTTCATGCATCTTAATGAGTAGCTCATTCTCTCTTTCCTTAGTATCATTCAAATATCCCTCCCTCTGGATTTTATATTGAATCTCCCACAGATCTGTCTGAAGATTAGATTTGATCCTGAAGATGTTCCCAAAGGACTCTTTTTTTCCATTTTTTCAAGTTACATTTAACTTCCCTTAATTTTTTAGCTATTCTAAACATAGTTGTGCCAGAGATACTTATATTCCACCATTTCCTAATTTCCTCTTTAAAAGCAAGATGAGAAAGCCACATTTTTTCAACTCTGAAAGGGATATTTTTCTTCTTTTTATAGGATCCGCATTAAAACTAATAGGGAAGTGATCAGATCCAATCCTATAGAGAGCTTTAAGAGAACAGTAATAATAAAAAAACCAATTATTAGAAACTAAAGATCTATCTAATCTAACCTGTATAAGATCCATCCCCTTTCTACGATTCGACTAGGTATAGGAAGCTCCATGTAAATCCAGATCAATCAGCCCCTGGTTGTCAATGAAACTGTGAAGATCCTCTTTGCTCTCCGCATTGATCTGGGAACCTCCAAGTTTTTCTTCATTCATTAAGGGCGTATTAAAGTCACCCATAACAGCCCAAAACTTTCTATCAAAAATCCTCCTAAAGGCAGCCAGCTCCATCCAAAAGGATTTTCTAAGACCTTTTCCATTGGGGGTATAGATGTTCAATTGGATCCAAATGAAATTATCCCTAATATGTGTGAATCTAGTAGCAATATGGTTCGTACCTTCCAAAATTGGATCCCTTTTGATTATGTGACAATTCTAGAAAGTAGCAATACCTCCTGAAGCACCATTCGAGTTGTTTCCATGAGTACTACAATGCTGAAACAGTTTCAACTTTTCTACTTTTTCCTTTGACATTTTTGTCTCCTGAATAAGAAGAATATCAGGCTTGTGATCTCTAAAAAAATTGCGTAGAACATCCTGCTTGTGGGGACTATTAAGTCCCCTGATATTCCAAGACATGATCTTCATGAATTACCAAGGGAGTTGAGGCACTCCGAGATGGTTTTTTGAGATCCATCCGCAATATCATGAAAACTGTTATGCTCTCTTGTCCATTTAAAAGATTTTTTCCCTCAAGAGTTCTTTGTTGCTCCACAGTCTGCCTTTGCTTTTGATCTGGTAGAAATACCACTTGGAGTCTTCCATTGTTTGTTTTTGTTTTTGTTTTTCTTTGATAAGATCTCTTCTTTATCAGTCTCTTCTTGACTATCCGTCTCTTTACTAGATTCCCATTCCTTATCAGTAAGGAGTCTTTTTTCCCAGGGTAATGTCTCCATGACACCATTCAAATGAAAAGTTGAATAGTTGCTAGAGAGTTCAGTAGAATGGTCTAGGTTATCGAGGGAATCCTTAACAAATTCCAATGAGTTAGGATTCGTAAAGTGATCTACACCTGAAGGAAAAAGACCTTCAAAGGAAGGGAGTGGGAGAGGGATATTCAGCTCCAAGGACAACCCCTGAATAGGAATATCCTCCAAGCCCGGGATCCTGTCATTTTTCTCAACTGGGGTCAGCTCTTGGGAAAAGGGGTAAGCTTCTTGATTCAATTTTTCTTCCCCAGCCATCTGATCCTCACTAGATTCTTTTTCCTTAATAGGTAAGGTATTCACAAGATCCTTATGTTGGGGTTCTAGCGAAGCCTCGCCATTATTTTCCATAACCACTTCAGCCTCATTAGAAGTACTTTGAACATTAGACTCTTTATTTTCAAGGCTATCTCCTCTTGATTTCTTTTGCCATACAGATTTCAAAGAACCAGCTAGTTTCTCTTTCTCTTTGGTGGCATTTAAAGGGCATTTCTTAGTTCAGTGCCCAGATTTTCTACATTTGAAACAAGCAAACGGGATGGTTTCAAACTCTATGTCCTACATCTAGGAACCCAGTTTCTACTGAATCTCGATCGATGAGGGAAGGTCAACATTCTGAGAGACCCCTACACATATTCTTGCAAATACCAACCTCTTTCTAGCAGCTGTCATAGAATCAATAGAAAGGAGCTCACCAAAGGAACTCGCAATACCATAAAAGACATCCTCATTCTAGAATTCCAGGGGAAGGCCCAAAAATCTGACCCATACTGGGACATTCTCAAAAATAGAGTCTGAGAGGTCCAGATTAGAGGACCACTTCTTTAGAGCTAGGGAAGATTTCCCTATAACCCAAGGACCCCCACTTCTAACAGCCAAGATATCCTCTCTGCAAGTGAACTCAAACACAAAAAAACCCTTTGGAAGTGCTGCTACTGAGACTTTTCCATTAGTTCTCCATTTTATTTTGACAAACTCCTTGACCACTTCAATATTTGGTCTAGGGCCCATAAATTTCCTAACCAGGGTTCTTTCCATTAAAGCAATATTATGATCAATTAACAAATCTGGCACAGAAATTGAAAACTTACCTTTTTTTGAGAAAGATATATTTTGCACCGGAGGGAAAGATGACTTTCCATTTGGTTTTACCCCAAACAGAGATGTCTAGGGTTTGCGATTACCTCCAATTCCGCTAGTGGTCCCCACCGCATCTTTGGATTTTTCATTTTTTTGACCAGTAGGGGAACCCACAGGAATAACTGCCAGAATATCCTTTCCACCCGGTTCCACCAGGATTTTGTTTCCAGAGTCCACATCATCCTGATTATCCTCACCTTGCTTCTTACTCGATACCAACGCTTGATCTTCCTGAGACTTCTCAGATCTTTCTCCGCCTCCATTTCCATCGCTTGGATTTTCAAAATCCTTCTTTTTTCACCTGTGCCCGCGCTCGTGTGCTTCCATCGCTCCTCAAATTAAGATTGTTGCATGAACCTAAATTCTTGGGATACATAGTTTCTCGAAGAGGCATTGAGGTTGATCCAGCAAAAGTAAAAGCCATCATAGACATGCCTCCTCCTAGAGGTATAAGCGAACTCAGGACTCTACAAGGCAGGGTACAATCTATCTGGCGCATCATAGCACAATTGGCTGACAAGTGTCACCCATTCCAATATCTATTGTGCAAGGGTATCCCCTTTGTGTGGACAGATAAATGCCAAGAGGCCTTTCAACAAATAAATGATTACCTACTGTCACTTCCAGTCCTCATGCCACCCATTCATGAAAAGCCTTTGATATTATACATCTCTGCCACTAATTCAACACTAGGGGCATTACTAGCGTAGAACGACCAAGAAGAAAAAGAAAGAGCTATATATTATATCAGTCAGACATTGGTCGAGTATGAATTGAACTACACATCAATTGAACGGGCTTGTCTAGCAGTGGTCTTTGCAGCACATAAACTAAGACATTATATGTTAAGCCATCAGACACAACTAGTAGCGAAGATCGACCCCCTCAAATATTTGTTAAGTTAGGCAGCATTAACAGGACGTCTGGAAAAATGGGTCATGATTCTGAGCGAATATGATATTCAATATGTAGAAAGAAAGGCAATAAAAGGACAAGTCATAGCAGACCAACTGGCGGATGCACCTTTACAAAGTGATCACCCGTTAGTGGCAGATTTTCCATATGAGTCGATATTCCATAGAGAGCCAAAGTCTCCTTGGAGGCTATACTTTGATGGATCACACACAAATCATGGCTCGGGGGTAGGAACCCTATTCATCACCCCTCAAGGAGACTCCATTCCCAAGTCTTTCCGCATAGCATTCCCATGCACAAATAATGTGGCAAAATATGAGGCACTGGTTACGGGACTTAGAATGGAAATAAAATGGAAAATCAAAGCATTACATGTCTATGGGGATTCTTAGTTAGTCATCAACCAAGTTAATGATGACTATGACACAAAAGATGATAAATTGATGCCCTACAAATGAATGGTTGATAGTTTTCAAACGTAATTTCATATGGTGACTTTTGAACAAGTTTTGAGAGCACAAAACAAAGCGACAGATGCCATGGCTACAATAGGCTCTCTCCTCGACATTCCAAGCAATATGCCTCAGCTGGAATTCCTAATAAAATAATTGTTGGTCCCTTCCTATGACATTCCAGAGTCAGAGATGGTCTGTGAACTTGTTGATCCCGACTCTCCCTGGTACCAAGATATTTATGACTACCTTAAGTCTCAAACCATTCCACCTAACCTATCCAATAACCAGAGGAAGTCATTTATCTGAAAAGCTGCAAGATATGCCATCGTTAGTGACACCCTTTACTGTCGTAGCTTTGACGACACCCTCCTTAGATGTCTCAACACTAACGAAGCACGTACAACCTTATGCGAAGTACATGACGGTATATGCGGGTCTCATTTGAGTGGTCCTACTCTAGCCAAGAAAGTAACGAGACTCGAGTACTATTGGTCGACCATTGAAAAGGATGCAATAGAATATATCAGGACTTGTCGCCAATGTCAAATTCATAGTGATTTGATCCACGCTCCAGCATACAAGACGTTAGATCACCTCTCTCCTGGCCCTCCGGCTCAATGGGGACTCGACCTTACAGGAAAAGATTCATTCCCTACCTGAGTCAATGGCCATGAGCCTTCTTATCAGCACACTTGCTGAGTGTTTTTACCAAAGTGGATGAAACCATCTGCTAACATACATGGCGACAAAAAGCTCCAAGTTCATTCTTAACACATCATTTAGCCGGTATGGCCTTAGCAATCATCATCACGACAATGAACATCCATTTTAAAAACCAAGTAGATGGTGAGTTATGTGAGCGATTTCACATCAACATCATTTTCGCTATGTATTACCCGCGAAATGGTCAGTGAGGCGTCAAATAAAACCATTAAAATCGCAAAGGAAGTATCAGCGGCAGTAGTCATGGTGGCATATTCCAACTCAACACACTCACGGCTGGGCTTACCGCTTTTAGCATTTGTGCACCTAAAGGCCACTCCTTTTACTTTAGTCTTGATGAGGCCATCTTTCCCATCGAGGTTGAAATTTCTTCCTTACGAGTCTCCCTAAAGAGTTTAACTAATGATGAGTATAAACAATCATGTCTACACGAGCTGGAGATGTTAGAGGAAAAAAGAAAAAATTCCCTAAACCATCTACAAGTGTATCAGAACCGTCTTTGTCGCAGTTACAATAAGAAAGTCATGGTCAGGAAGTTTGACATTGGCGACTTAGTCCTCATGCAAAACCCTAAGAACTAGGCTGACAGAGAAAATCCAGGCAAGTTTGAACCAAGCTAGTTTGGGTCCTTACATCATCATATATTCTTTTTGGTTTTGGAGCTTAGCGGTGGCGGCTGGATAAAACAATTGTGAGCCTATCCAGTGTTCATCTACAGTTCTGCTTGTCGGGAGATGGGCTGGCCGCCAAAATACAAAAATTGAAAATAGTGAAATCTTGCCCTTGATGACAGCAAGCAGGCGTCTTGTGACACCAAAATAGAAAATGATAAAATAGTAAAAGAAAAATAATTAGTTCAACGGTGAAAACACGGCAAGCGGGTGCTTTGGATAAGTACCCATGGTGAAAGGCACGGAAGCAGGCATCATGTGTAGTCAATCATTGCTTGACCATCTACTGTTACTTCATCTGCCTAGGCCTAGGATGGAACACATTTCCCGTCTCTATCACGACACTCACCATGGCATCATACCCTTCCTCTCATGGTTGATAAACGGTTGACATCAAGTCCTCTATACTGTCCATCTAGTACCGCAGGCACATCCCTTTCACGTCCTTTAAAATTGGCTAAGTCTTGGACCTAACTAAGGGCAACATTTTTTGTCTTATCCTCTTGGTGGATATCACGCCGCAGTCCGACAATTGCAAAAGTCCTAAAAAAAGACAAAAAGCAGTAAAGTCATAAAAAAGACAAAAACAGTACCAAATGTCCTAAAAAGACCAAACATAAAATGTCTAAAAGACCAAAAACATTGCAAAATAGCCTAAAGAAAGACCACAAAGCTGAAAAGCGTCCTGAAAACCACAAAAAAACATCAAAAGCTGCTAGAAGCATGGCAACGATAATCTCTTGTCCGAGTTAAATTCCATGTCCAGTCAAAGTGGAATTATAAATTTAAATCCGAACTCGTTGTCCTGCGTGCATTTTACTTTCTACGTGGGAAGACTCATACCCGAGTCCCCAAGACACATTAGGTTAGTCCTTTAGGTTTGTCAAAATAAAATCATGGCGCAATCTTTGGTCATCAAGACAAAGTCATTATTGATGTCGAACTAACGGGGTCTGCGAGTGCATGGCGTGGGCAAGGGTAGCCTGTCCAATGAGCCCAGGGGACTTGCACTAGAGTCGATCCATTAGGGTTCATGGCTACACGGCACCCACACATCAAAGTCTTCCAGTCAAAGACCGTCCCATTTTCTAGATGGAAGAGCTCTAAAAAGTAGAGCAACCATTTATTCAACATGATAATCACATCGGCATAAAAAAATTCAACATTTGGCCAACCTGAGGTCAAGCCAGGTCCGGCTCGTCAAATGATCACCAACTTTGTCAAGCATCAACTCTTAGTTTTAGCTTTCAGATATATTTGCCCGGAAAAGATAACCTACGCTCATTCATGCCTTAGGATGTGTCCTTCTAGGCATTATCCTTCCCGTCATTCGACATCTTGGATCCTCTTGACATCTGGATTACTCCTCACCGGTAAGTATTCTTCGAGGATGTGTCCTTAAAAGAACAAACTTTATCATTTATGCCTTAGGATGTGTCGCTTCTAGGCATCGTCATCATTTCGAGGGATCCCTTTTGACATTTAGGGATCAATCCTCTCGACATCAACATTATTCAGGATGTGTCCTTCCTAAATTTGGCAACCTTCGACATTCGTCATCTTGGCATCGTCAAAACCTTGACACCCTGGCATCTTAACATCATCAAACCTGACATCTTGACATTGAAACACAAGGTATCCAGACACACTTGGCAAACACTTGGCGCTTGTCTTTTGGATTTTTATCATGTTACTAGTTTTTTAGTGAGATCCCAACAACAAGATTTAGAAAGTAGTGACGTGCCATGGCGGTTTGTGACTTGTTGACACATGATTTACTGGTTTCTCAGGTCACGATTTTGGGATTTAGAAAATAGCGGCGTATCATGATAGGGCTCTATTTTTGTATTTTTTGTAATCATCTTCGCTATTTCTCAAGGATAACCTGGAAACAAGATTTAGAGAAGCAACAATGTTTCATGAATTGTCCTTCTTGTCTTTTTCTGCTTGTGGTTGATTATAACAAAAAGACTAGGGCAATTGTGCTCTTAGTATGAGTCGTGATCATCCTTGTCTGTGACTGCTTGTCTTATGTGATGGTACGACCTTGCACACCTTGATCTATGTCATATCATGGTGTTTGTTAGCCATTACAACAGTCTGCCCAATGATGATTAAGAGCAATAATAATTAAAGTCCTATGGTAAAGTTTTGAAGGATTTGGTCTAGGAACTAACATGCATCTCCTTCGGTCTGGTCATCTTCTCTCATCCATCTCTCGATGATATCCTGTGACATACAAAAACATAAGTGCATACATGATCATATAAACATTGCATTAGGTCCATACATACATCATCCATAGCATTAAATCATATAACATTTCATTACATATTGCATTAACATTATCATAAGCATGGCATCCATTCAAATAAATACATTATGCATATCATTATCGTCATCATCACAAAGTCGACATAACATATAATTAAGCATTACATCATCATGGCATCATATCATAAGTAAGCATCATAGAACATATAAATAGTACCATCATACATCATAAATCAATATCATACATAACGCATCACATCACATATATCATAATGCGTAAATCACATAACATCGCATAACACACATGTAGGCCGCATCAAAAATTGCATCATCATATAACAACATCTCAAAAATATACAATGTCACAAGATAGAGTCAAGAGATATCCCAAAAATAGAGCTCGCAGGCTCAATGGTCTATACATAATGTGTCATAACATAGAAACAAATATGGAAAACATGCCCCTAGGAAAGGCTCTCATCATCCCCTCGTGGCGAAGAGTGTGGCGGCTGAGGATCTGTGACTGGCGCTAAGATAATGGGTGGACCTGTAGCAACCTCTGTCTATGCAACCAATGGAACTGAAACTGATGGCATCATCTCCATGGTAATAAACACCTATGAGGACATGGTGGCCTGACTCTGTGACGCTGAAGGATTTGTCACTGGTGGTTGTAACTACACTGAACCAGTAGCTCTGATACTAAATGTTGATAATGGAGGTAATTATGTAGCTTTAAAACTTGTAAAACTATTATACTGTAGATCTAAATAAGTGTTCTTTGTTACAATTTCTTTGTGGATGATTATCTGTTTAGATTCATTTTACCATTTGTAGAAATAGACAGAAGATTGTAGAAGAATAAGATTAGGAAATAGAAGTTACACATCATATACCGTGGAGAAACCCTTTCGGGAAAAAACTCCACCAAGAATCAATGTATTATTTAATCTTAGAATAAGATTACAATAATTTCAATCCTTCCTTGAGATGCTTCTTTTGCCTTCAACAATTCTTCTTCGCAACCTACAATAAAATATGATAAACTCTCATCAACTTGCTATAATAAATAGACAACAATGAGCCTTGTAAACTCCAAAGAGTTTACAATTACAAAGCACAATTCTTATCTCACAAAACCCACGCTTATTCTTTGCAAGTAGAGTTCTACAGTGAAGAACAATGTCAAAACAAGTCCTTCATCCATTTGGGCATCCCAAACTGAAGTCATAACTCAACGTTGATTCCAGAGATATCTTCTAAGCCTATCCTCAAAGTTGGCACCCAAGAATGGGCCCACTTAACTCAGCCTTATAAAATATCTTATCATGCAAAAGCGTTAACTCTAAAATGCCAACTTGGGCACCCAAGGTGGGTCCAAGTCAATCTCTGTTAACTGAAACATATCTCTCCACCATTCATGTAAATATCATGTATGATTGATCATCCCCACTTAACTAAATGTATCACCTATTATTTGTCATGCAACTCAAGTCATTAGTCATGCATTCCAAGTCAATTGAAGTCAACTAGCATTCAACTGAAACCAACTACATGCAACTAAAGATAATTGAACCATAACTAAATTGAACTAAACTAAACTAAACTAATACTGAACTAAACTAAATTGAACTGAACTCCATTCATGTAAACATCAATCCCTAACTTCTAGGATCTTTACATGCATTACTAAAGTGTTATTTTTTTCTCCAAATAGTTAACTTAACTCAAGGTGGGTTCCACTTTCCATGTGGGTGCCCCATGTGCTCCTATTTTGTAGGAGCTCTTCGTGGGCATCCCCACATGTTCCTATCATTTAGAATTAATTACAAATGTCAATTTACATGTTCATTTCATTCAAATTTAATCTCTTTCTAATCCTAGTGTTTGGGGAACACTTTCCAAGGACTTAGGAGATACATGAAATAATGTTTAGGATTGCAATTAAATGGCATCCTATTCCCAACATACATAAGGATTCAACTAAAGTGCAAATTCATTGTTCCACTCATTTTTGGATTTCATGAGTCTCCATTCAATTTTATCTATTAGAGCCTTCTTCATATCCTTCAATTTGTGAAAACCTAAATCTCTAAGATCCTTTGTGAGGGAAACTATATCCCAAGTCACCAAAGAGATTTTTTTCTTTTGCTCCATCCTTAACCATAAAAATATTCTTCATATATGTTCTAATTTTTATCGAAGAAGGGATTTTAAAAAGAGAAATCATGTAAATAGGGATGCACTTAAGAGAAGTTTTCATAAGTTACATTTTGCTAGTT